>JAVQJL010103454.1:0-30038 GCA_036024295.1 Nannoperca obscura
AGCCAAGTATACCATAGTGTGTTCTCATACACAATAAAAGAACAGCGTTCTTTTGAAAACCTCGTCTCGTGAGTCGTGCTTTTGGGTCCAGTCCTTCGTTCCACCAGTCGTGACACACACCTAGCAAAACCTGCAAATTGACTGGTTTAAAGTGACATCATATTGTATAAACCATATGCATTTAAATGTAAACCATTTTTTGTAAATGATCAAGATTATTTTGTTGTCACATCAACTTTAGATTATGAATTGAACTTCACAGCCATGTTTATGCGCTAATTCAGTCGGTCCTCTTTGGACAGCCCCTGTCTACGTTGCATTCAAAACTTTAAATGAAGGCTTGCAGAAAAACAAGCTTTTGCTTACAATCTAACTTTTCTTGCTTCGTGTACTTTGTTTTGAAAAACCCTCCTCAAGCTCTCAGTGGAAATACAGGAGAAACCGGTTCAGTCACTTCTTCGTATCAAATGTATCAGCAAGAGAAGTAACGGTAACTAGGTCACTAAGTGTCAGGGAAGTATCAAATGTCAGTAGGTGGAGCAAGACAAAGGGATTAAACTTGTATTTGCATTTAAAACTCTGAAGTGAACACAAGCACAAAAAAAATCATCTGCTACCACAGAAGATAATAGAAGCCACTTCTCTTGCTGTATTCGACACCTGACTGACGACTACAGAATAACACAGAGTGCAACTGATGACAGCTGACATGCTTTTAATAAATATCCATCCACACCACATTACTTCTCCAGTCAGAGTATTACACCTCAATACCTTTTCAGTTTTGACCAAAATATGGAATTGAAAACTGGCATTGAATGTTTGGTCAGATTTTAAGTCTTGTTTATTTATTCCTCTGATAGCAGATACATTTTTTACAATCTAAATTGGAGAAACAGTCTAAAATGAGGAAAGTTCTCATACAGTGGCTTATCTCGGCTTGGAGTTTAATATTTTTTAACAGAAAGATTGCATTACAAACCGTAGGAGTGGGGTTTTAAAGAAGTGGTCATTTAAGAGGCAAAGGTGGTCTTATAGCATACAAGAAAGTTGCATTATGGGAAATGTAGTTTCTGGAGCTCAGTGGGAGACTAAAAGTCGGGATATTTCGGCATCTCCTGCTTCGATTTAGACGATTATTTTGTTAATGTGTCTCTTGTGAATCCCACATCTTTATGGACATAAGACATTATAAAAAGCAGTGCTTTGGTTTCTACACCAAAACTCAAGTATTGTTTTTTCACCAGAATTGCAATGTTTCTAACAATACAGAGCAAAGCGCAGGGGACCTGGATTTAAAAATGGATACTGAAATATTGGATTGTTAAAATACTGTGGATTTGCAAAATCCTGTGAAATGTGTGAAACTAGTAGCTTGTTCTATGTTTTTGCTGCTGGATCTATTCCCAATCCCAAATTAGTTCCAGTCATTTCCCCATTACAGTAAGCACCCATGTGGATGCTTTGCTACAGTATATGAGTAAAGTCATAAACTCAAAAAAGTATCAAATCTACAAAATATTATTTGTCTTAGTCTCTGTAATCTATATGTGAAACATATAAGTAACAGCAAAATATAATAACCATGAAACCTTCATGAAAGGGCACTTCTGCTTCAGTTCATCCCTCATACTGAAAGTGAGATAAAAGGCAACAGGCACAAAAAATAAAACATAAAGCCTGCTGACATTTTCCAAAACACTTGATAAAAATGAGGTGACACTTCAAGGAAAAGTAAGCAAACAAATATATTGCCTCTAATGCTCTCATGGCAGCTTTTTGTGTTGTTCGGAAAAGCGATCAATTAATGATTTCGACAGTAACACCTTCATATACCCTCACAGGCACACATTCATATGAACAGACACTGTCCTCTGCCCTGTTAGCACAAACACCTCCTGCACTGTAGATCTTGGCCACATTATTCAAATGCAGCACTTTTTCTTTCCCTCGGGCCAAACTGTGTCGCTGCTGCTGCTGCCCTCATCAGATTCAAGCCCTATACATAGAACCACCTTCATCAATAATTCACAGTGCTGTGTAAACAGATAGAAGAGATGACCAGCCTGACTCACGAGGAGAAACTCTTTAAGGTTGTGATGTAATCTCACGTCACCGCCGAGACAACTGGATTAAAAAACAAAGAGTTTATACAAGTGAGCGGCGCTCAAACAAGCCTGAACAAGAACTTTGTGTGTATCTTTTACAGCTGTTATAAAACTGCATGTCACAGCTAATCCCAACAGCACAAAGCACATCTACTTTCTGTTCTGGCAACTAAAGCCCCTGATCAATGTGTGACTGCATTTGAAATGTCATCTTTTCATGTATAAAACGCTACACTCCAGTGTTCCACCAAGATTTAAATCATCACTGATGGTCCCTGATAAACAATCCCAGCCCTGCTAAACATCCTGGATTCTCAGCTGACGTCTCGGCTGCAAACATGAGCGTGTGTGCAGGTAAATAAAACGTGAATGAAAACAGCTCTCACCTCCCTCAACAGCTGATGGTGTTATTGAGGAAGCCTCGATAACAGGTAACCCTCAGCTGCCAAAATGCAAAAATGTGTAGCTGTGTGAATAAAATAGTAGTAGTGCACTGTTGGAAAATGCTCACAAGATCAAACACGTGCAGAAAAAGGTGATGATGCCGGTGCAAGAGAACATGCTTTCAATTTCACGTGGCCAACAACGATTTGTCAAAGCCTCGGCAGCCGGGTGGTACAAAAACTGAAACTCATTTTTGTTTCTCTACAATATTCATGTATCATCAATAATAAAGACGTTCCAGACACAAGCAGACTTAAATACATGTACAACGGTCCTATTTTTTAGCCGCCACAGAATTTATACAGTACGATAGCAGGAGCAAGGACACAGGAAGTAGAGCCTCGGATGATCAACAACACAAGATAAATAAAAGAACACAAGCCATACAGACAGCGACTGCATCTTATTCACATTAATCTGTGTCTCTTAAGAAAAAGAGGGCTTCCAAGGGTATGCCACTGGAATGCCACTGTGAATCCTTGAAGAGGAACTCCTCCGATTTTCCACATCAAAGTCTGTTTCCAGGTCTCGGAGAGTGCTACTGCGTACGTGAAAAAAAGTTGCTTATAGCCTTTTGTAACTTCGGAGAGAGCTGTGCGAAGTCAGTTGGAGTTGAAGACTACAGATTCTCCGACTGAACTGTCAGCGGTCGAGTTGCATTGTGGGTAATGTCGATGCCAGGTTTTGACGAGGAGAATGAATGGAATTTGTTTTTAAAGGTGTCGATATCTCTGGTTCTGCTGCATCGACTTGAGCTGTCCATCGTGACTCTGACAACGTTACAGGACGCGATGCTAAATCGTCCGTAAAAGTCCATACCTTCAATTAGATAAGGCAAAGATCAAGGTCCACGTGTACTTAACCTAAGATGACTTTATCGGCTCTTTTTTTTCAGCCTTGACATTTTTAAAATAACACTTGAATACACACAAACATAAACATAAAACCTTTATCTTCGTTCGCTCATTCCAATCAGAATTCATCATTTGTCAAATGACAGCTAACATGGAAGCAACTGCTGGAAAAAAAAAGGCTCACAACTACAAATTCGGCTTTACAACTATAAGTATACAAATGTAAGGTCTAAACCAACGGCATTTAGATGTTTCATTACAGATCAGAGCAATTTACTGAACCTGGTCTGTCCTCTCTGCGGCCGCTCAGTCCTCGACAGCGTCACTCGGAGTAATTTCTGACAGCCTTCAGGAGAACTGACACCTGAAACCGAGAGTCACCTGCAACCATGACACATCCTGCAGTCTAGCACGCCTTTTCCACACACACACACACACGCGCAGACACACACACATGCACACACTGTGAGACTGAACTTTGACAGATCCCTGAGAAAAGACACATTAAAGCATCAATAATTAGCTAGCAGCGAAGGGGGTGTGGAGACTGGCGGCTCTCTGACAGATTCCTTACAAAGGTGCCATGCAGTCAGGCAAAGGAGATTCAGAGACAGGCCGATAGAGAGAAGGACAAAAGAAACTGAAAGTTTATAATCAAAAAGATAAAGGCAGAAAGAAAGGACACGGGCACACAGGTGGTTAGATAAAGCCTGCTCTGTGGAGGACAGACTGAATGAGTCGACATCGGGGCATCAGGTCAGCCGTGCTGCATCCACTCAATCATTACAGATTTGCTGATGTACAATGAACGCCACGTGTGAAGGCTGAATAGTCTGAATGTCTTTCAACTGAGAAGGAAAGCTCTCTGATCCACATGAAGTCAAAATAAAAAAATTAAAATTAAAAAAAGAATCGTAGCATTCTCAAAATGACATAAATTACCTCGGGAGGACACCGTTTCTGCACAGAAATGAAATGAATGCTTCAACACATCTGAGGACAATGCACGAAGCTCTTTTTGTTATTTAGTGTGACACTGTGAATAAAAGGCATCAGAGAAGGCAGGTGTGTGTCTGAAAATAGACAGAGAAGCTTCCCACTGAAGCAGGCAGGCTTTATCCCCCCCCCCACTGGCTGCATAACACATAGCAGAGGATAATAACTCGCAGGTTTGTCTCCTGAAATCCTTAAAGTCATGAAAGACTCGTCTGTCCACAGACAGATGCTGGTCTCCCCAGTTTGTGCCATCTGTGTGTCATCTAATCAAGTTTCTCCCTCAGGGGCTTATTTCATTTGACCCCGGTGTTGCATCCCATTATAGCAGGAAGTAATATATGACCCCTGTGCAGGCAACGGAAGAACTGAAAGGGCTGCAGGTCTGGTCTTATTCCCTGTGTAGAAAACACAATCTTATAATTGGGTCTGTTTTCCTGGAGTGATTTGAAATATCCAACATCCTGAGGTCATGAGTCAAGACATGACCTCCCACCCCCACCCACCACTTGTCACATCTTCAGACATCCAACAAATATTGAAATTCAATGAAAATCAATAAAAGTTTATGGAAATATGGAAAATGTGTTGAATTTGATACAAATTAAATTAACCTAAAAGGATATCCAAAAGGATAATGTTAAGGGTTAAATCTACTGTACAAAATGATCTACACAAGCATCCGTTTAGTAGCTGTTCTGGAGCTTTCGATCGTATTACACAACTTTCCTCAGCGGATGGAGTTTGAACTAGTTGCTGTGGAATCGCAGATATTTAAAAGTCTTAAATACCGAGACTGAAAGTTCACGCTTGACCTCGGAAACATGGACTTAATGATATCATTTTACTTTCACGTTCCATTCGGAGTTGACTGTACAGTGAGGGAATGAAACCCAGACTCAAACTGTGGCCTCTGATTATTTCAGGCACTAGGAGGCACATACACACCTTTTTGGAGGTGCTGGGTGACAATGGTCCCTCACAAAAGAATGAAAACATACCCACACACTGCTTTGTTGATCAGTTCCTATTTAATTCTACATAGATATGACAACGTTTCACCAACAAACGGTCTTTTACTGGATATTTGACCATCACCACTTTTTCACATCCCATCTTCTTAAGATTAAAGAGAACATTTGTATGCACGCGTGCGTTTGGTTGGAACACCGTTCCGTATTCTGCAAAGAGCCCATTTCTCATGCTCCAGGGTAAAAAGAATTCAATCCATACTCAAGAGCAAGTGGGGAGGGCCCTCTGTGCTCTGCATCCCGGTTTGTTTGTAATCAATAACCCCCCCCCACTGCCCAGTGCAGAGAGTCAGTGTGTATAGGGCGTTTATTGAAGCCCCCGGTTCAGCTGCTGGAGTCAAAAAGTGCACACACACAAACACGCCCACACACACTCACACACAAGCTAAAGCTGATACTGGCCAGGAAAATGGACGTGACTCATTAAACAACAGTGCAGCTGCTAAAAGCTATGGGAGCACACACACACACACACACACACACACACACACACACACACACACACACACTGAAAGCCCCTGTTGTGGAGAACTCCTCTGGCTGTAAGAAGTGAGAACCATTGAGAGGAAACACCATCAGTGGTGCAGTCAGTATGTCGGCTGCTTTTCCTGGTATATCGATATATAGATTTGATAATAAATTAATAGTTCACACAAAAATGCCAAATATTCTCTGTTAAAGCTTCTCAAATCTGGGGGTTCTCTGTTATTTGTCATATATGATACTATGCAGAATATATTTGGGTTTTGGACAAGTAACAAGGAATCTGAAGATGTTACTCTGGGAAATTACAATTGTATTGACAAAACAATTAATTGAGAGTTTGCATCCCTAAAATAAATTTGATACCTCAGTTTAAAAGTTCAATCTTGATCTGGGAAGCAGAAGTTGACAGAATAATCTAACTATCACTTATTAACTGTCCTCGAGCTTTCAATCATATCACAGATGGACTTTCCAGACTTGTCTTGAATACATTTGAAATTAATAGTTTAAGCAAACATGGAAGAGAGGTAAAGATGTGTTCATGAAAGATGGAAATTTGAACTACAATTGTATTAAAAATCCATCTTGTGATGAAGTTCATGTGTTATGAATAAAAGATCTAGTATAAAGATCTAATATATCAGCATTTAGGTGAGATTGTCAACTTTAGTAATTGATTAACAAATTTTCCCAGCAAAAATGCATCCAACGTTTGTTGCTTATCAAATGGGATTTTCAAAATTTCTAACATTTTAACAATTACTCAATTAATAAAAAACACAATCAACAGGTTAATCGATAATGGAATTAACAGCTGGGTATTTCTAAAACAGCTCATACAGCACAAAACTCCAGTGCCTCGATACAGTGGCTTCGTCTTTCATGAGTTGCTATATTAGCTTTAGGTAAAACCTGGGAACGTTTTGGGGGACTTTGGAACTTCTAACCTAAACAGATACCTACCGGGACAAATGCATCATTTATAAACAGATGAATTGATGAATCGATAAGTAAGAAAATTAATAAACCAAACACCAAACGTTATCTAGTTCCAGCTTTTCAACTGGGAGGATTTGCTGCTTTTTTTTGTTTAATGTGATAATAAACCAATAATTTAGGGAGTTTGGACTGTTGGTAGAACAACAGCTTTTGTGACATTTTATAGGCCCGAGTGATCTACTAATCAAGGAATTAATTGGCATATGAACCAATAATGGAAATAATTGTTAGCTTTAAACACGCACATACTCCAGTCGCCCCAACCGCTGCGCACACACACACACTACACACCTTTTAACAAACCCTATCGCCATGGCAACATCCTCCTCCAGCCTCCTCCTTCGGCTACGCAGCACTTCACTGACACTATAAATCCGACACGCTGGAGCCTCGGAGGAGCAGAGCGAGCCCAGAAACAACTTCTAGTAGCCTCTCCTTGTTCCTCTTAAGCTGTGAGATGGGTTTTGTAATGTAACCGTCTCCAGAAGAGGTGCCCAGGAGATACGGACTGACTTATTATGCTCCGCAAAGTGACTGCGTGCACGTCAACTGCTCATGCACTCTCTGTAGTAGTAGTATACAAGGCTGACTTACATTAAACTAGCTGAAAATGTAAAAAAAAGAAAGGAAAAAAAAGTTGTTTGGGTAGGAGCGCTTCCTGGAGTCACAGTTAGCTTGCTTGAGGTGCAAGGCACTCTCTTTTAAACAGTCAAAATGCCTTTATTGTCACGTAGATTTCATGGGACAAAGGGCCCTTTTATAGTGGTATTCCACCAACAGGAATCTTCGCCTTGGTCATTAGCCTAAAATGCATTTTGAACAGTCCTGCAGTCAAGCAACACTCATTCTGTCTTGTGAGGCCGTAAAATGAAGCGATATCTACCAGTGATACGTCATCGCAGGTTTGGGCCTTTAGTGTCAAGTGTTGTGAGCAGTTCAACGAAAAGTTGTTATTCTCAAAAAGGTATGGTATTTGGTATTTCTAAAAAAAAACAAGCCAAAATGACAAACATTTGAGAAGTCAGAAAAATCTAATATAGATTAGATTTATCTTGGGATGACTTGAACCCCAGGTTGGGATCTAGAGAGTTTCATTAGGAAAGAAACTAATGATTGGGACTTTTTTTTCCTCTCAATTAATTGATTCATATATGGAAATTAGCACCAGCCACCAAGTGGCTGATAAAAGAGCTGCATGGCTGGAGTGTGTTGGCATGAAGCCGTTTGCTGCTGATCTGCACTGTATAGGCCTGCTGGTTAAATTCTGCTGATTCGGGCTCTTTAGGCACAGTGCAGCACAGTCAGACAGTAAAACAGGGAATTTCTAATTAATGTCTGCGAAAACGTTTCCAAAACACAAAATATTTGCTGTGTCTCAGGACTGTTAGCAGAAAGTAGTGCACACGCCATGAACGCTACTTTCACTGTGGAAAGCGCTAAACAGAGAGAGAGAGATTTCCAACACAGTCTTCTGTGATCAACTGAATATCTTTTGGTTTTGGACTGTTGGTCGGACAAAAAAACTATTTGAGGACATCACCTTGGGTTCTGGGAATTGTTTTTTAATTGACTGATCAAGAAAATAATAAGCAGATGAATCAATAATACAAATAACTGTTAGTTGCAGCCCTAGGAATTTGAAATTCCAAAAATATGATTGTTTAAAAGGTCATGGGATGGCTAAAATCTGTGATTAGGAACCAGCAGTAACATAGCTAACAGCATCCTGGCTTTTCTATTTCCATAACAGAGCTGCCTGCCATCGTTCATAAAACACAAATCAATGAATGACATTTACTCTCTCCCAATGCAGGACGATCCGTTTATGCAACTGTTATCTTCCCTGGCTTGTAATGACAGCTCTGCCCTTTTCCCTACAGTATCACAGTGACACCCACCACGCACCACCGCAGGTCAGACTCCCTCAATCTTTTCATGTGCGACATCAGCTGGAGGTGGAAACCCCTGGCCCTTTAAGGAAATGCAGCCTGCCTTTCTCCCATGATCCCCAGTGAGGATCCTATCTCAGGCTCCAATTACTTTACAGTTCAGCTCTCTCACCATCCAGCCTGCACAGCTCTGCAGGCTAGCAACATGTATGCAGGAAGATTTAAGAGGATCCTTTCCATTCGGTGGTCTAAATGATCGACTTGAGTGTTTGTCCATAGAGGTCCCATACAGTGGCTTTGAAAAGATGCTCTGATTCTGCTCTTTCAGGTGCTGAGAGACCTTGCAGGAGAGCGGTGCTTAACTTTGAGACATCCTATTTAGTGTTGTGGTATAATCCTCAGAGGAACTGACATAAAATGAACATTTTAATTGCATTGATCGAAACCCAGACAGAGATAGAAAAGGCGTGCAATGTCTGAAGCCATCTTATTTGTTAAAAAGGCAAAAGGGACTAATAGAAAAAGTAATCTTAATTGCTTTCACTCAGCTAGCGTCAGGCGTGGGCACCAGATGCAACATGCTTGTAAGTAGCACTAATGGAAATTGGAAGCACACAGTGACGTCTGTCCACTGGGAATAACATGATCAAATCTATTATTATTTACATAGAAAAAGAAGGGAAAAAAGTTTTATCAAATTAATAACATTAGCAGTGACGGCTCATCTGTCATTGCTCCAACAAAGACAGAGAGGAGTTGAACTGGCCGCTGCAAATCAAATGACTGTCCCTCATTTGTCACATGAGCTAATCCAATCAGGCAGTCACTCAAATAAAAGCACTTTAACATGCGTGCAGACTAGACACACACAAATCCACTCGCACCTCTTTCTCTCTGTCTCTAAATGACCCCCAGCTTTGAATATTTCCATGAAATACAACAGTGAATATTTAGGCGAGATACTTGAGCATACGATTAAACACACTTGTGTTTGAATGGCCCTCGAAGGTCTGGCTTGCCTTGTGTTAAACTTGATGAGAAATAATTCATATTCCTTCTGTAGTTCAGGATGGAAATGATTCACTTGCTCAGAGAGAAGTCCTCAGTAACCACATCCCTGCATGCAAACGATCCCCTCGTCAAGCAGAGCGGGGTTTGTTTACGCTTTGTTATTGCGGCTTGATGGGTTTGATGATCAGAAATGAGATGAGATGATTTCCTTATGACAAACCGCGTAGGAGGCAGGCGATTTCTACTCAGCTTGTTGACCACATAAACTCTGACTGAAAAAAACTATTAAATAAATGTATTTTCATACATTTTCTGAATAACAAATTAACCATTTAGTCTAGAAGTGTCTGAAAATTGTCCAACTTACAGGGTAAAACCCAAATGTGCACAATTTACAACGATTATAAAACAGATAAAGCATCAAATCCCGACACTTGAGAAGCTGGAACCAGAAATTAATTGCTTTTTTAAATACGTTTTTGATAAATTACTTAACTGATTAAGCAATTATTAACATAGTTGTCGATTAACTAGTGATTAACCATCTGGTCATTTCAGCACTAATCAGGCTGATACTCTTCTTGTCCAGCACACAGTAGTTGGGATTACCCGGCTCAGTTTGTAAATACCAAATGAAATATTAAAAAAATACAGTATTAGTATTTTAAAAGACTGAAGACAAATAAAGGGATTTTAAAGGAGTACTCCAGCCCTTCCACCAAAAAAACGAAAGCAGCAGAGACTGAGATATCCTGACGTTTATTCCCCAGTAGAGGCCAGGCTTTAACAAAGCTGCATCCTACACTTCCCAAAATGCAACTCAATAGCACAATAACGCAATAGACTTATTGTTCTGGGTCCAAGCCCAGATAACCTGGATATGTTCTCAGAAAAAGCTCCTCCAGAGCCTCAGGAGAAACTCGACAAATGTAATCACAGGCTGAGCAGGACTCGTCATGATGAGTTACCTGAACTTTAAAAACAGTGGAGTGGCCCTTTAAGACATGAGGGGGAACACAATGTTTTTTTTGTTAGAACAAACTGACTTCTGTTTAAAGTGTACATCAAACATTTGCCATAGATGGCATTTAATTGAATACCTCTGTACAATCTTTGCCATTACAGATGCACAGCAGCCTGTTGTACTATATGTACATCAGTGACCAGACAGACTTCAGAACCGTGGACAGAGCTCACTCAGGGAATGAGAGTCTGCCTTCACATGGAGGTTCGTCATGGCGGCAGCTCTGACCTGATCTACCTCTATCTATCTCTCCAGCGATGAATCAAAGAAATATACACGCATTATTATTATTATTATTTTTTACTTTATCCATCCCTCCGTGCCCTCCTGCTGCAGCCACCACCGACTGCTGCTGCTGGTCCCCCGCCTCGCTGCATGCTCAGCACAGAAACTCCTACAGACGCTGTTAACTGTGATATTCTTCTGTCAAACTATAAACGTATTGTTTATAGATGGATCCCGAGTGTCGTGAAGCAGCAGGTGTAGTAGCTACAGAAGTGGCGGTGGTTCAAGTTAGATCTCACAAAAAGAGCAGGTTTTAAGATGCAACCCGAGAGGATATAACAACGAGCAGACTTTCCTTCTCGAAATAATTAACTTTTAATGCCATGGACATTAATTTAGTCTCAGAAAGAACACAAGTGGTTTAAAAACGTCTGCTCTCACCGATAGCAGACGTAACGGTTCAGCAATATTAAGCTAGGTTAATATTGAGTTTATTTACAACAAACCTAAGCTAGCTGTTCATATTTTGGTTAAAAAATAAAGAGAGTAACATACCGAAATGAAATGTTAATCCAGCTTCTTTGAATGTTTTTATAATGTAATCATTGTCTTCAACAGCGGGGACTACCTTCGTTGTATCGCCGAAAGGAGCCGCCAGGTGGGGGATGGTCCGCGAGTTTCAGTTAAAGGCAGGCATAACAAACAATAAGACTTCCGGGGAGCACTTTCAAAATAAAGGTTTCTGCGGAAACGCATGTTGGGGAAAAAATTAAATAAGATTAAAGACTATGCACACGTTTAAAAACCAAGTCTCAAAGTTCCCTAAATATAAATAAGCAGATATTTAAACATGTCAGAACTACAAATGTAACAAAGAGACAAGCAGAATTTGACAATTAAATGTAAAGTGCAATAATTAAATAAAAATAAATGCATAATACATTAATGCACATTTTTTGGATTATTATCTTTGCTCATTACACATATTCTGTATACTTTATACTGTGAACATATGCACATTTCTTGGTGAATATTTTGCACATTTCATATATTAAACATATTTGCAGTAGACCTACTTGTTTATTATTTTTCTTTTCTATTACTATGTTTACTGTTATGCACCAGTATACCAAAGCAAATTCCTTGTATGTGAATGCCTACTAGTCAATTAACCTGATATAGATTCTGACCATATGGAGATGTCACCCTGGGAAATTGTGATGAGCATTTTTCACTTTTTTCTTTTAACTAAACAATTATTACAATAATCAGAAAAAGAATCAACAAGTCGATAATAACATTAATGGTTAGATGCAGCCCTAAGTAAGTTTGAGTTTTATTGCATTCGACAAGCTGAGTGGAAACCCTCTTCCTCCTGTGCTGGTTGTTATGAGGAAATTATCTCCTCTTATTCCGGATCATTAAACTTCATCAACATCAACATGCCATAAAAGGGCTCAAACAAACAAAGCTCTGCTTTAATAATGGGGATCATAAAGGTGAAGGGAGTGGTTACGTGGTTTGTGTGGGTAAGTGGGTTGTTTTACCATGAAACACAGGAGGAATGTGAATTAATTATTTATTTACCAAGTTTATCCTTAAATTAAATTGTTATGAACATTCTTCATTCAACTTTTAAACGATTAATTTAATCTGAATACGTATTTTACTACAGCTTAAAAGCGTTGTTTTATACTACGTAGTCCATGGTACACACGCAGCAGAGTACTTAGTCCTAATAAATATTTTCACCAAGCTGGTGTTTCCACTCCACACCAGCAGGGGGCGACACGTCTCCAGCAGGCCGGGGCCGCGAGGATAAACTTTCCTGATCAACGACGGTCGGTCCTTCCGGCTCCGGTCCCTTATCAAGTGGAAAGGTAAAGACAGACCCGGCGTAGTAATCTAAATATATCTTCAACATCTCATGTTCGATAAAATAATAGTGTTTGATGTTCGGTTGCTGTTAATGTCATAAAATAATATGCAAACGTATGTTAACGTTAAACGCGTTACAATCGTTGATATTGGGCTTACTAGTGGGGAAGCAGCCCCGGCTCTGATGTTCACGAACGACTGCCATTTTTCTCCATTAACGCGGGCCGCCTTAGTCAAAGTTAATGTGTATAAAATAGTGTGGCTAGTGGTGTGAACGTATCAAAACGATCATAGTATATTTATTTAAGTGTTTGTTGGTATGCTAAGGGTAGCTTTCACTTACATCTGTAGATATAGCTAAGTTGGCTAACAGGCTAACCAGGTAGCACGCTACCACAGTAGGAAGCTATTGTAAGCTCTGTGCCCGTGGAAACTAATGCATAACATGTCACTTGAACACAGATGCTGATGCCCAAGAAGAACCGCATTGCTATCTATGAGCTCCTCTTCAAGGAGGGAGTCATGGTGGCCAAAAAAGATGTTCACTTGCCTAAGCATCCCGAGCTTGCTGACAAGAATGTGCCCAACCTTCATGTGATGAAAGCGATGCAGGTGAGAAACTGGGGGCATGAAGGTTGAACACTTAACATTGATTGTTTGTATTTTTACCTGGATATAGCCGGAACTGTCGCATAGTAGCCAATCGGTAGATCTGTTTCCTGTAGGACCTAGGTGGCACAAGTGTAGTCAGTGTTTGTCGTGAGGTCTGGGTACAACTGACATTAGATTATGTGGGTCGTATTGAATACTTTGTGAATATCAACATGATATTGTGATGATTCTCTGATGTAAAATCATCTTGTTTAATGTGTAGAGTAAAAATCACTATTCATTGTACTTGCAGAAGCAGTAGGCCAAGTTTAGAAAACTCCAAAAAATCCAAAAAACTAAACCTCACCCAGTCTTGCATTATGTACATATTATGTCAGGCTCTGAATTTACTGTTCTGCCTGGAATGTAATTACAGTGCAATACACACCTGAGTTACGTTCTTATTCTCTTAAAGTAGTTGTAGGCGGCATACAATTTGTGCTTCATGCATTAGTGTTCATTTGGGTCACAGGGGTAATCGTATCACTGGTTTCTCTTTGCTGGTGCCGCACATGGCCATGAGGAAAAATGTGGACAGGAACTAAAGTTGAAACCCACTTCATTTTGGAACAATACAAATGCATGAGTGTTTTGATTTGATGCTGGCAAGATTCAGTTTAATAAGATTTAGTAGGAAAGTAAAAGGTGATGTACAAATCTAATATTTTTTGACAGGAAGGGGAAGAGAAAGGGACAGATGCTTATCAGGCTTCAGCATCAGGAGAGCCTTGTCTTTTGTTTGACAGTTTGTGCAAAGTTGAACTCGTTTTATACTTGCGCAGCAGAACCTAATGAGAATATTGCTTATAATAAAAAACGTTAATGTTCTTGATGATAGTACTCCGTTTGATAAATACTAGGATTTACGTGGTGAGGGAGGCGGGTGGGCATGTTTGGGCACCATTACCTGAAGGATACACTTGCTATGTTATGTAGTGTTTATGCTTACAGTAGAGGAGTTGGTATTATTTATCTTATCCAGTGTGAAAACTACGTGTGCTTTTTCCTTTTAGTCCTTGAAGTCCTGTGGGTACGTCAAGGAGCAATTTGCCTGGCGCCATTTTTACTGGTACCTCACCAACGAAGGTATTCAGTATCTGAGAGACTTCCTCCACCTTCCCCCCGAGATTGTGCCCGCCACTCTGCGCCGCCAGACCCGCCCTGAGACCGCAAGGCCTAGGCCCAAGGGTAAGCTCACTAATATTCCTGTAATGTGGTTTTGGTTGAATGTTTTTTATATTTGTAAATGGTCTCTACTCTTTCTCAAAAGCCGATGCTACAATCTGCAGAATACAGGCAGTAATAATAATTACTGATGTCATTACTGAGCCAATCTACTGGAACGATGTATTGTCTCTAGCTTTTAGTTTACAAACTACATTAAATACATTGTAGATCTTTTGAATCTGAATAATAAATTGATGTTAATGAATGCAAGCATTCCAAAGAGATTAACATGGCTGCAGTTATTGCTCAGTGTACAAAGTTAAGCAACTCTGATAGTTTCCAGTTGTGTATTAGCTTGAGATGCCCTGTAACTGAATATTATAGAAAATGGAAATCCAGCCAAGAATGTCTGCTCATTAGGAAGGAAGGGCTGAGACTTGGAGAAAACACAAGCCAGATAATCAAGATATTCACAAATACAAAATCACGTTTGTTCTTATTGCCCACTGTATTACATTTGACTATAAAGGAAATTAAATAAGCTGTCAAATTAGACTGCTGTCCTCTAGTCCTGTTGCACAGCACTGACTTAGTGTTACTCATCCTGTTTTGGGTTTGATTACATGGCTGAATGTTAGATTTAAAACGTGGTCCTGCAGGATCTGATGCCGTATTCAGAACAGCTGATGCTTCATGTCATTTATTTAGCATCTAACATGAAACTGAAATCCTTAAGTGGATCTCCAGAAAATTTTGCCTTGGCGGTCCACCAATATGAACAATAACTTAACTACGTTTTTTTGTGACTGATTTGATAATATTAATCAGACCAGCAAAACTGAACAGAAAATAAATTCATATTTTTAGATTGACATGTTTTGTTTATTTATACAGCAACATTTGGAGTCCTCACCGTCCCCAGATGATTACTTGTTTGTAATAATCTTAGTTAATTTTATATGGAGACTAATGCCAGGCCATACATGTATATGCTACAAAAACCATTTGATTAATTGTACATAGTGGTAATGGTTACCTAAAGCTCTCAAACTTCGTGTTTACAAAAGCCCTGTGGCATCGTGGATCCTCTCCTGCTGACGTGAAGGCACTCACTGCTGGACAGCTACTGCTGCAGGGGCGGCCTGGTGGTCTCAAGAACTGTATTTTCACATACATAGCTAATTAGGTTAAATCTTTGCCTAACAAGATCCGCATGTCTGTGTAAAAACATACCGGATGTGGCGCTGAAGTCTCCTTCATTCTCGCCGCTGTGGCCTCTCTGAAGTCACCGGGTCTTTGTGTTTCTTCAAGTACGTCACCAATAGTTGTCTCACGAAGAAGTCCCAGAGGCCACATTTCTATACTGTTCCATTATGTAGAATACGTGTTTGTAGTGAGACCTCCTGGCTTTAAAACGAAACAACTTTCACTTTCAAGAATACTGGTCGCCTTCTGATTTTCATCCTTTTTGTGGACCTGAGCTGAATTTTCCTTGTTTAATTTCTGCAGGAATGGAAGGAGAGAGGCCCGCCCGCCTTAACCGCGGTGAGGCCGACAGAGATGCATACAGGCGATCTGCTGCACCCCGTAAGTATACTTGTAACATTACTAGTCACCCGTATGAACTGAGTTGCTTATGTGTGGTCACGGCTGTTTATAGTTTAAATGAATTGCAACTCTTAAAATGAGGCAGGTAGAGTGGCTTTGGCTTGGTAGGTGCATTTTTAAAATGGTATTAAACTGAAGAATTCAATGTGAACAATACTTTCTCAAAAGTAAACTTTTTTTTTTTTAAACCTTTGTATTTAGCTAGTTTCTGGTGGCTACTGTGTTTTGAAGCTTAAGAAATATGAAAGCTGTTGGCTGACTTGTTCGTTCGTAACTTCTCAATCAGCTGGTGCCGACAAGAAAGCAGAGGCCGGTGCTGGAGCTGCCACAGAGTTCCAGTTCGTAAGTACTGCTGCCATATTTGCACTGCAAAACCATAACCCTAAAATGATTTCTCAAATTTGCCTTTGTGGGTATTTTTATTGGATAAGAAAAGAGCATGTTTGGTCCCTTTCCCCCCCTGTTGTGGCAAATAAGGAATGTTTTCTACAGCAATTATACAAGAATGCCTGACAATCCTCCTTGAAACTGTTGTTAGCTTATGGGTGTGGTTTACACTATGTTCAATAAGGAATGCCAGCAAGTTTAGTGTGTGTGGGGGGTGGTACCGTTACAAAACTTTATTCTTCTGTTGAGCTCGGGTTGACTGATGTATTGACCAAACCTTTCCCTGTTGCAGAGAGGTGGCTTTGGACGCGGCAGAGGACAGCAGCCTCAGTAAATTTCACTCGCTCTTTCTGTACAATAAAGAAAATCAAAATACAACTCGTCTGTATGTGTTTGTATTGTACTACAGAACATTAAACCGGATCATGTCAGTGAGACTTGATGTAAAATGTCTCTTCATTAATTGGGTGGTAAAGGGAGGATGAATACTTGTGGTTACAAGCACTTATCTTCCAGACTGGATTCAAGATCTTGTGAGTCACTTGAATCTTGCTGCATGTGTAATAATGCATCTGTAATTTGTAACTGTTTCACAGCAGACCTATTGATTTGTGTTAACTGGAAATCACAGGTGTTAGAGCCATTATTCATGTCGTTTTATTTTGTATTTAGGTGTCCCCACCCTGAAACTGAAGCACTTCAATAGGCTCAGTGTCTTTTCTAGTGTGTATGAAAAAGGCCAGTGGCTAAATTAGCTCCAAGTTGTGCTAATGACATGGTTGGGAAGGAGATGGGTCTGACACTTGGGGTGGGATGCACATTTATAGTATAAAGATAACCGAAATTCTGCCTGGGCAGAGGTTTTACCAAACAGGAAAAGTGAAAACTCCTGTATCGGTGCACATGGTCTTTCAACTTTGCGAAGTGAAGATGATAATAGAAAACATAGTATAATGTGAAGTCTCCTAAAGTACAAGGAACATCTTTTGAGGGCAATGAATTTGTTATTACACACAACTCTAAGGAAATGGCACGTGCAATCGTTAGGACTGCTTTTACTGTGAAATCACTCGGCTGTCCCATTTCCACAAACCAATTCAAAAATACATTTTGAGTATGAAGTGTATTCGCACTGGAGACGTGACTAAATTAAGTACACTCAAAAAAGCCTGTGCATACGAATTGCTTAATATTTACATGTGCTGGTGATGTACACTACTGCCCCACAATGCAATGCACTATGGCCCAAATCTATACTAAATACCAAATGTAGACACTGTATACTCCTCATTCGGATAGTGTAGTTTTTGTAGTTAGTATAAAAGAAATAAACATACATAACTGTTTTATACTAACATGGAATGATAATTGGGCCATCAAGCAAACCACAACTTTAGAATTCAACTGCCAATTAAACTTAAGAGAGACAGTAAAAAAATGTTCTTTTCCAAAAAATGCAAAAGTTTTTTTGTTTGTTTTCTGGAACGGTTTCACCACCATCCACAATTATTTGTAATTTTTTCCAGCTGTGATCAGCTCTTCCATTTCCTTTGTGCATTGCATTGTGGAAGTTGGTGTTCATCTACAGAACACAAATATTTTTAGTGTAAGTATACTTAATTTTGTTTTCACTTTTCCACATTGAGCACATACTTAAAGATCGGTATGTAGTATAAACCTGGGACAAAGTTGGAGGCTCTACCCACATCTTAGAAAAAATGATTCTGGTTATGATTGATGTTTGATAGTATGCATTCTGTATAATTCCCTTAGTATAAAACAGTTAAGTGGGTTGATCCATTTTATCCTGACTGCAAACAGTCTACTGTTACTGTGTAGTATGGAGTGGAGATCCATCAATAAGAGTTATGAGACTGACCACTGATTAATGAAACTTGGTACATAAAAAGGAAATCCAGGTTCAATTATATATTTGTATATATACTTGTCAAATCAATCCTCTTTTCTAAAGTCTTGTGTATTATTAATGTAAAAAAAAATATTTTTTTAAAGTACTGCAGGCACAAACATCAAATCTTACTGACACGAACAGACACAATGACACCGGCCTGAATGTGAAATACTGGTGTTTATTTGTTGGCACATTTATATTACAATCTTCAGTCTTCTCGCACTGGTTTTATTCCACAGTCCCAAATGACAAAAAGAGAGGAAAAGAAAATTCCAGTGACACATATACCTTGGAGAACACAAATTACGACTATGTAACTTCAAGGCTGAGGTCAACGGCTAGAAGTGCACGTGTTTAGTTGGGTTACTCAATTGCAAGTATTTGGGGTCATCTTTGAACAGCTTTTTCAAGTCAATTTATAATAATGTTCTATGTATTCGCTTCATTCAGTCTTGAAAATGGCCATCTGACCATCATGCTAAAAAGAAACTGAATGCTATAATCCTATACAAAAGTCATGTGCTTTTAATTTATTTGATTATTTTTTGCTTTGGCCACTAGATGGGGCAAAACATTAAAACCATCACCTTTGGTAAATTAAAAGATGACTTTATCTGAAGCTCCAATTGTTCTCTCCTTTGGTTTTACCAATACATATACAAACAAGCCAATTATGATAGAAATCTCCAGAGAGAAAGGGTAGATGTGTTCGCTCCATCGTAACTCCACAAGTGTATGTGGAGAAATTTACTTCATAAATTCCCTTCGGAGCTCCCACCTACACTTACAGGAACTGCCTGCCTTTTTTTTTTAATAGGGAGTTATTTAACACAGGGAAAAAAAGGACACTAATCCTTAATGACCAAAGTGCATCCTCTGGCTGTAGGGGGCTGTGTTAGCTATATACAAGACATTAGCTTGTCAATAACAACAGAATAAAGTACAAACTGAAGAAGGAAAAAAAAAAGATTAAAGAACAAGTGGTCATTAATAATTAAATTACTGGCTGTTACTTGTGGAAATCCTCCTCACATTCATTTTGACAGTACCTGTCACCTACATCAAACCATCAAAGAGCGAATGAAATCATCGCCAATTACTAAAGGGTAGGTTTTAGAATTTAGTTTTATAGCCATATACAGGTTCATCCCCTTAACATCCAATTGCACATTTTGATGAAGACCAAAAAGAAAGAAAAAAAAGGTCTAATAAACATGAAAATCTCACATGAAGTGCCAGGTAGAGCATCATAAAGCAAGACTTTGGCCACCACGCCTCTGATGCACAGCAATAAAATCAGTTTAAAGTCTCAGACCGTTGCGAAGGAGACTTTGGACTCCTTTCACATTCAGGAAAAAAAACAAAAACATTTTCACTCAGGAGTTATATAAAGGCCGATATCTGGAGTCTGTTTAAAGCTCGAAAGCTGGCAGAGTTGTGCCCCCCTAAAAACAATGAATGGGAGAAGAGACCACGCTTTTGATCCACTAGCTTTCGGTTCTCAATGTAATTTCCCATGAAGGCTCCCGCTCCCATCGGCTTGGCTGAATCGCAATTCTGGAGTTTCCTGTCCATACTCAAAGTTAAATATGCATCTGCTACTGTACATTTTGAGTACCCCGTCATTTTAACAAAGATAAAACTAATTTGACTCATTTTCTTAGCATTAAAAAAAACTACAGCTCCCATGAGTGTTGGCTATTGGCGCAGGACTCAAAGTGAATCAGAGCCGAGATTTGAGTGCTGACAAGGTAATCAAGATGCTCAAAGTTTACTATCCGTAAACTACACTTGAAATTTAAATTTCTGTATCAACAGTGGTTCACGACTACTCGTGGAGAATTATCAACTAACGATGCTACCAAATGCTGGTAAACACATTGGAGCACTTGGCCAAGGATGTTTTCCTCAGGAATTGGTAAAGACCAAAATGGAGCTAAAAGAACAGTGAATATTGGACTTAGATTTAACAGATGACTGCTGGCTTGAAAAAGGACTTCAGGTCGATAACTTGTGGTTTGGAAACTCCGACTGCAGTTGTACTTAATTTTATAGCTCGGCCAAACATAAAGAGAAAACAGTATTTCCTTACAGTTACAAATTTGTTTTGGTCTAAAGATTTTTTTAAGAATCTTCTATTAGAAATGGGCTCTATACACCTACAACCACGTTCCGTGTTCTTCAGCCTCAGATGTACTGACATGCTATCTCAGGAGAAAATTCCCAACACTTCCAAAACCAAACGCCATGAGTTCAATCAGCTGAAATCTAGCCTCGGTTGAAAGTACATGTGTAACTCACAGGTGTGTACGAGGCGTTTTGTCATTTGCACTCTCACCTTTGATCTATACAGAAATAAACTTTACAATAAAAACCTCTAACGCGCTATCTACAGCGCCTCCAGATTCACAGTATTAAGCCAGCGGCCTCACGCCACGTCGAGGCCAAGTGACGCACGCGGCTCGGCTAAAGAGACTTTTGCAAGACGTTAGAGAGAGGAAACAAAAAACAAAAAAAAAAAATAGTATCCAAAAGCATTTTACATGTTAAAAACGAGGTCTTAAACTGTACAAGGCTTGTTTGTTCTGCATCTTGCCAAAGACAGCATATAGATTCCATTACTTTCAATGTCAAGCAGGTGTTTTGAGTGTTTTTGGGGATGCAGATTAAATACTAAAAGGAAGGGTTTGAAAAGAAAAAATACGATAATGAAAGTGCCCACTAAAGTCACTTGTGCTATGTTACGAACACAATGTAAACAATTGCTTTTAACCAAACTGAATGTGAGGAGTAAAATATGGAAATGGGTTTTAATAACTTAAGTGATATGTGTTGAATTTTGAAATTACAAGTCCATGATTTTGTAATGTACTACTTCTACCCCTCTCAGTGTGTGGAGGAAGACTTTGTAGTAAGTCACAAGAAAGCATTTTTAAAAAGAAAAAAAAGGGGGGGATTAAAAAGGAGGTCAAGACACTGAGGAGAAAGGTGGTTCATTTTACATTGACATTCTTTCACCCTCTTTACAGTATAAATGCTCTGAGTGTGAAACGTGTAGTGCTTGGCTAGATCCCAAATAAGAGAAACACACTGGACACTTGAAATTTAAAGACCAGTCGGGGGGGGGGGGGCCGTATCCTTCCAATTTAAAGAGATCCACAACCACGATAAGGACCAAACTGAAGAGAATCCAAGACCTTACCAGAAGTCTTCGCACAGTCAGTATCAGGTCACTTGAGCGAGTGAGACACAACAAAACAGTGCTCATGCAAGACAAGTCACTTCCCACAATTCTGTTCATTCAGATATAGACAACATTTCCTATCCTTATAAAAACAGGGGAGGGAGTACACTAATGGACACATTCATTCACAGAAAAATAACCGAAAAGAAATGGAGGAAATGTTAAAAAGACCACCAAAAGCCTTCAGCTTAAGCACTAAGTATACACTTTTACATTACAACAGTAAAAAGTAGTTCTTGCATTCAATAAACACCACGCTAAGGGCGCGTTAAGGGAAGAGGGGGAGAGGGGACATTTCATGCAGTTGTCAGTAAAAAGAAAAAAAAAAAAAAGAGAGAGAGAGGGGTCAAAAATGACATTTACATTTACAAAGTGTTTCAGACTATTCACCCAACACTTGTCATCAAGTCTGTGCCACAGTTCTGGCACAAAGGAATTGGCTAGGCAAACCATGTTATTGAGACAAAAGAGAAAGCGAAGAGAAGAGAAATGACATGACACAAGTAAGAGCGCAAGTGGTGGCGAAAGCTCCCGGGCGTGTCAGAGTTACGGTTTTAGTTATCTGATACCCGAGACGGAGCTCTGATTGATGCTGTAGGTAGGGGAGAGGTCCCCGCCTATCGTGGCCACCAAAGGTGTTCCGTTACTGGTCAGGCAACTCTCCTGGAGAGCCTCGAAGTAGGTGGCCTGCACAGGTTTGTGACACTGCAACACTTGTATGGCATCGTCTATTTTAAACCATTCCCTTTTCCTCCCTGTTGACAGAACAAGACACCATTGTGGAACAAGTTAAGACATGTGAGGGACAACACGAGAGAAATGAATGAATAAATTATATGAAAATAGGTTTTGACTAATCATCAGTACAGCACACGGCATTAAAAGTGAAAAATCACAAGGGCAGGAGCAAAGCCTCGGAAAGGAAAAAAATAAAGCTACAGGCAGCATGTGACTGCCTGAGCACTTGGTCCGTATGATCCCCATTTTGACAAGTAAACAAATGCAGTGCTTTACCAATGTTGACCGAGTCCTCCCAGTCCTCCAGCACCTCTGTTACAATGAGAACATAGACGTAGGTTCTGTGTTTCCTCTCTTGGTTCTGTAGGGCGAGGGCAATGTTACCATATTTTTACTTCTCAATCACAAACATGCTGCACAGTATGTTGACATGTGAAGACCAAAATACTTTTAGAAAGTCTACAGCAAACAAACCTCACCTCAAATACTCCAACTAAGCGGCCTAAAGTCCCCTTCACACCGGCCTGTAAAACAAAAAGGGAAACGATTCAAAGGGTGCGCAAATAGATTCCACAGGATACAGTTACTAAAGGCTTTCCTTAAATATGAAGACGCAGAGGGGGTGTCAGTACAAAAACACCCTGTATAATGAAATGCAATTTAACAGACTGACAATAAACTCTATATTTGAACCTTGTAGTGTTTTGTTGACTGTGTCAGAGACTGATTTAATTTGAACGGTAAATTAGAAACTGAAGCTTGTGTTTGCGTTGCAGTGGATTACATTACATCATAAGATGTTATTATCCCACGCAAACTCACTCCATCTAATTCCTTGGATGCCGACGCACAAGGAAAACATATTATAATATATTTGACCAGAAGTTGAAGTCATGTCCTGCATGTACCAATTCTCTCCATTAAATTCACACTTCGGTGCAATGAGGTCTAACTTACCCAACAGTAAAGATAAACACCTCTGTTCAGCTATGAATTACCATCACATACTGTCTACTGTAAATGTTTTGGGAATCATAAAAGGTCATGTAAAATAGTCAGAAACAAAACAACAGAATAACCACAGTTGCCATTACTCTTCCTATCACCCTAAAACCCAAGCCACGTAAGTCACAACCTTTCCTAGAGAGGGGACAATATGAACTGTTCTCACTGTTTGTTCCCTATAAACACACTCGAATAACAAAAACTAATCTCCAAAAGGTAGATCTTTGACACCCAGAGGTGAACAGTAGGTCAGGTTCAAATACAGAACTGGGCCACTTGCTGACATCTTTGCAGCTTTTTCTTCAGGTTCCAGTTTCAGTCTATAAATAAAATGTTGACTGCACGCACTGTACCACGGACTGTGGATCGGGCAGCGTTGGTCTCCTCGGGCCTTCAGCAAGATCATGTGTAAAAGAACATGCCCACCACTAGAAACCCCAAAGATGTGCCAGGGATTAAGTAATAGGCCAAAAGTCAACCTGTATGTTTTTAGATGGAAACTGATGTAACTGAAGGCTACTGGGTCAGCATTTTGGAAGACGATGTACAGCGTTGGGGCTGCATGACAAGTTATGCAATCCTGTCCTGTGGTCTTCTTGGTGCAGTATCAGGGCGTACGTCTATCGAGCATAAACCGAGATTGTGAACAGTCAGATAGACATAGGAACCATCTGTAACCTTTGGCCTGTTCCTGAGTGCCCTGTATTCACTGTCACACTAAACCAAGGCATACGCAATCACTCAACACTCATATGGTCATCAGAATCAGCTTGCCGGGATTAGGATATGTCCTGTTACACCACCGTCCAATAAGAGGCTTAGGAAGCCACAGTACGTGGTGATGCATTGAGTACCACCACCAAGTCAAAGTTTCTGAATGCAGCCTCTTAGCGCTCACATTAGTAGTGATGGGACATTGTTTTTGACCCTGTGAAAATGTGTTGGCAAGCCGTAGCATCCTGCAACCGCCAAAGCTAACAAACAGCAGGAGCCAGGATAAGGGAAGATATCAGCATCCATCAGTGTGATGGATCACACACAGAGAATAGGCTTTATATGGTCAGTGACCCGCCAAGAGCTGACAGCCGGGTGACATTCAGTGTCTTGGGTGCCCTGTCGCCATTCTGATCGAAATGCCCAAGCGATGAACAGCATGTTCACAAGAGGGATACCTTAGTTAAGTGATGAACCTAGGCGGTATTAGGAGGGTATTGATTTCCAATGAGCTTCAGAACTGTTTACTAATTGCTACCCATCCCCCTAACACACACATAAGACACTTTTTTGTCCCTGAAAAGGCCTCTGTAACAAGGCTGCTGTTGTAAAAATAGAACTGTCTGAAACATACAGAGAATGAAAGCCGATTGTTTTCCTTCATTTGCTGTGTTTGTGGGTTTGGCTAGTGCCGCAGTGCAACCGCTGGGCAGCCAGTGTTCAATCTCAGTGTGACCTCCTTTGACACCCTAACACTGCTTTTGTAACATGATGCTATGATACAGCTTACATGTTGCTAGGCTCTCTCTCTCTCTGTTCATGCAAACAGGATGACTGCACTGACGAAATGGGTTTTGAGAACACGGTCCTAGGCCCAGTGTTAAATGCAGGCATGATTTAATAGAAATGAAATACAATACATCTTATGAACCACGCTGCAAATGGAAATCCATTCTCAGAACAATATTCCTGGCTATGAACTAAGACTAGAAAGGCATATTTCAGATACAGGGGCCAAGTAAAGTTTGCCAGTGCACAGTCTACATAGGAATGCTTATCTGACAACATGAGTCAGTTACAAGGAAAAACCTATGTTAAGCCCCACAATATTGGCTTAAATTAGTCACGAGAGTTATTAAAAACCGTTACAGAACCCACCTCTTCACACACTTCTCGAGCTGCAGCAACATTGGGCTCCTCCTCAGGCTCCATTCCCCCTCCAGGAACTATCCACTTGTCAGGATGCCGACTACTGCTCACCAGCAGCACCTGCAAAGCATCCCGTAAAGGACTGGTTACACATTACAGTTTTACTCCATGTTGTTTTGTGCAGTGTTGCTGCTTAAGCAAGATATTCAGTGATCTGTGTTAGTAATAGATGCGAGAAGAGCCAAACCCCAACATGTGACACAACAACTGTACTGAGAACTATCAAGACCATCACTGAAGCGGCCTGGAGCCGAGATATCTAGCTGGATATTGTGAGCAAATCATACACATTTTTTAAATAGCTAGAGTATGAGTCACTGTTTTCTTTTTTCCCCCCCATTTAACTATGGTGAGTTCATGGTGTCAACAATCTGTTGGATAAAACCTGAGGCTCGGCAGAGGGCCCATCTGGTGGACCAAAGTCTCTTTTTCAAAGTTTCTATCTGCGTGCAGGTCATGCTGGTGTGTAGTAAACAGCCCATGTTCTTCACAATCTGGCTTCTACTTTAAATCAGAATGAGAAATGTGTTAAGTCTCAATTCGTCTCCTTCCCTGGTAAAATGTTTCCACTACAAAGACATCTTTGTGCGTGTTGTTGACTGGACATCGGCTTCCCAAATCGCGTCTGATCTCAAATAACCCTTTGCAGGCTACTTTGAGTGATTTTCGTGGGAGAGGGCATTAACAGTCACGTTAACTAACTTATTGTGGGGAAATGTGTACAAACGAAACAGGCTTTGAGTCTGTCTTCAAACCGAGTGGATCATCCAAATCGTAATATTATGAATTTTAAATAATTAAAGTAAATGACGCAAAATCCACAGTAATGTAAAGCTAACCGGGTGTCAGTACCAGTGTTGTCTTTTGGCTAAAGCTAGCACAGCTAATAGCAGTCCAATGTTTGGCTAGCAATACCAGTTGCATTAACGCTAAGACACTAACAGTTACTTAGCTCGCCAAATTCTCCGTAACACGAGCAGATACACATTTTAGCCTGTCACTTTATAAAGTGAAACAATGATTTCTGTCCAACCACATCTCATTATGACAAAGTCGCCACTCATCGCAGCCTGGGCTGTGGTCGCTGGCCGAGAGCCGGCTGCCCACAACAGCCGTACGGCTAGTTAGCAAGCTAAAGTTATCGTTAGCATGCAGCTAACAGGTTGACTCCAATGATGGGTGGAAAAACCCGAGGTTGCTAGGTGCACGGCTAAAGAGGCTTACATAACACTTTGGTAAGTACAAGCTCAAAACTAACGTTTAATGTACAACATCAGAAGACACTACAATAGTCTAAGAAATGAATTAGTCTTCGTTCCCAGCTGGCATGAAACCTCAGTGGTGTTGATAAATTTAAAGACAGAGAAGACACTGAAAGCAGCTACGGCTGCTAATGTTAGCTTGGCCTTCCAGACAGCAACATCACCGGACTCACCTCCTCCTCAGACTCGCTCCTGAAACACAGACAGGCGGCCCGCTTCTTGTACCCGTCGCCGTCGTATGTCCGGGTTTGGTTTGACTTGAGCTTCATCATTTTAAAAGGGCACAAAAGTTCAAAAGTACAGCTAAGTTTACCACTTATAAAGATGATGGTTGTAGACGCAAAGTCCTCCTCCGGGGAACCTCGGCGTTTTACTTAAAAGAAATAACTTCTTCTTCGCTTCATTTTCACAAACCTAGGCACATCTACGGCACGGTCGCCATTACAAGGAGCCGCTACGCCCAGGACGTAATTTAACCTTTAATAGCTCGGCGAGCGTAAGAAAATAACCTATGAGGCGTTGAAGGATTGGGGCAACGGATACGGGCAAAACGCAACACCACGCTCTGACTGGAGTGAGCCGGTGAGAGGAAACTGGCACTTTTGGCTCCAACTAGCTTGCAACGGCCACTTGTTTGAGGCTGATATAATTAAGTATGTACCATCTTACTTTGAAAAATTAAAATGTAACCGTATCTATGTAGTATGCCGCCGTAATCACAAAATGGTTGTAATGCTGGTTTGAATCATCAGATTCAGCACCGCAGGTAATGGACAGCGCCAGCATGATCCTCAAAACTGATTAATAATGTGAACAAAAATGCTTGGCGTTATCTTACAAATAATTTTAGAGCTGAAATAATCACTCAGGCAATTGATTAGACAATCGATAGAAGCTTAATCAGCAACTATTGATAATCAATTCATCGTTCAGTCATTTTTCAAGCACCAAAGCCAAACACTTGCTGGTTTCATTTGATTCTTGTCTTTGTCAATTTGAGTATGGCACCTTGCACTGGAACATTTGGCACTTTTCACAATTTTAGACTTTAACAGTTCATCGATATATTGGGAAAATAAATTGATAAGTAACCAGATTGTTAGATGTTAGTTTAACTTACTAACATAAAAAAACTACTGTTGATCAAATAATTGATTAATTGACTTATAGTTTCAGCTCTAGATCCCACACTAAGTAATACTATGGTCCAAATCACCAATATCAATACTGATATTGATACTTTTTATTATTTAAAGTGGCTAGTGTACTGTGATGTAGGTTTGAACCATGTGTCATGAGTTATGATGTGAATGCATCGTTAATAGGCTAATTCTAGATTTACATTTCTTAATTAATCAGATGCATCTTAAAACACACAAAATGAATGAGATGATTGCTGAAATCATGCACACAAACAGCAGCAGGGGAGAAAATGCATGCATTAAGAAGAGTGTTCATATTATAACAATATTCAACGCAATATGTGATTATAGGCATTAAGATCACAAGTAAAATCTCCATACATTGTATATGCATGGTTATAGATGGATTAACAGTCTCTGTGACACAAATGGGCTTACTTCATCTGATTCCCAAAATAACTAGTACCTGCCTCAATAGAGAATGTGTTCTTGAGTTCTCAGAGGACTAAAGAGAGCTCTGTCACAGGTCTGTCGATGCTCACTGAACTTCCCCTTGACTCGCTGCCTTCAGTAATGACAGAGCAGATAAACAGACATGTCAATCAAAAGACCTTTTGTCTTGGAGTATCACCAGAGATGTAGGTGGGTAAATGCTGACCAGCAATACTATTTCACATCAAAACACACGAGTTCAGTTAAGTGGAATTGGATAACAAGCAAAGCCCGTAATGCGTTAAAATCAAACCAACCAGTATTGTTATAGAAATATTTGTTTCACAAGCACACAGTCCATGTACATGTGCTACAAATTGTCGGCATAATGCTTTCTTAGATGAAGCCATAATTGTTTATTCTATTCCAAGTGTTGCTTCATTGCTCATATTATTTTGTGTGATTTTATTGCTTCTTTCTTACTCTTGTTTGTCTTTTCTTCTGTTTAAGTCCCTTTGCTTTTACTGCTGCAACAATTCAATTTCCCACCAGGGATCAATACACTTTCTTTACTTATGTTCCCTCTGAAGTTTCTCCCAACAGATACAGCCATTTGAAGTAGATCTTACTTTACTCTCACAACATCTCACATTTCTCAGACTTCATTAAAGCAAATTCCTGCTTTTTCCATAAAAAAAAACAAAAGACATATGTATATTTTTAGAATTTGACAGGTTTTTGTATCTTTACTGTCACTATAATACTATTAGTATCACTATTACTATTTTTGAATATGTAGAATTTGGCATTTACACCCTTTACAGGCTTTAAAATTGAAATACAGGCGTTAACATAAAACATATAATACAATCTATGTATTTAATAATATAATAACTATTTGTGAGTGTGTATTGTCAGATGGACTCTGCTTTAAAACTATATTAACAAGGTGTTGCTGACCTTTGTTTCCCTTTGTGCATGACTTTGTGTGTGTGTGTGTGTGTGTGTGCTGTAATGTTCTGCAGGTGTTCATGATATTGTGTCCACTACCCCCTGTGTGTATTTTAATTGCTTCTGATAGATTCTAGTATGTTACAGTAAAAAACACAATCAGATGCAGGAAAGAAAATGTAATTAGTTTGATGTGACCCCAGGCCAGCCGTGAGCATTAAATATGCAGCAGTAACATGCAAACCCAGTTAAACTAGGGTAACACTAAAAGTCATTTTTGAAGCAGAAGTTAGGAGTCACATCAACATGTTCTCACTTACTGTTAATGCAAATGTATATTCATCTTTTGTGTGAAAAGTAATTTGTTGAGGCTTGAAGATTTTTTAATTAAGATAAAGATTTATTCCTAAGCAAGCATCAATCTAATAAAAAAGAAAAAGAATAACACTTATCTCCTGGGTTTTATGTTTTATTACAAAGACACGTGTTGATAAGGTAAACGTATCATCTAAGGCTCAAAAAGCAAGAAAACCCCCCCACAGGCTTTACACAATTAAACGTATCTGTATAGGGTTATACTCAAGAGGTTGCACTTACTATCTGCAGTTGCTACGGCAACCCAGTCTCTTTGCAAGTCTCTGCTGAGGCGTTCACACACACCAGAGCAGAGGTAC
>JAVQJL010103459.1:0-10464 GCA_036024295.1 Nannoperca obscura
ACACACACACACACACACACACACACACACACACACACACACACACACACACACACACACACTTTCACAATGTTGTGACACCCTGTTGCTCACTTCAATCAAGTACAGAAAAATGAACAAGCATCTGGTTTCTTTTGCATCTGAAAGAATCAAACTCCAGCAACCCTCCTTACCGGCAGGTCAACACTGACGTCTGTGCCGTCCAGTAAGGACACGCGGCAGGTGATGATAGACTTTGCGTCCCCAGCAGCAGGGATGTGTGTCGTGGCACGCTGGGCCTCCCGTAACCGGGATTTCTCTGCATGTTTCCTGATGGAGCGTCGCCCCAGCGTCCTGCGCAGGAAACTCAGCATGATGGGGGAGAGGGAGGGTTACACTACCACACCTGGAAGAGAAGAGGGCAGATGTTAACACGTAGACGTATGGGAGGAGGGGTTGGCAGACCTGGTTTCAGGTATTAGAACTGAAAACTGGCCTCAAACAATAGGGTCTTACATCCCCGTTGGTGATTTTAAAGCTTTATTATGTGATGTTTATTTTGTGGGGGGGATTTTTGCAACTGCTTTGATTCATTCCTTGTGTATTGTGTAGTTATGTTGTTTCTGTTTGCCGATTGTGTTCTTCTTTGTCTCAGGTCTCTCTTTGAAAAGACATCTTAATCTCAGCGAGACTTCCTTATTAAATAAATAAAATGAAAATATAAGAGATTCAATTTGTATTTGTGAACTGTACAGGACTTCACTATTGTTAAGGAGGGGAGATATGTCAGGTGTCAAATGTATTTGTTTCACATTGTGTGTCAGCTGGCAGGTAACTAATTATCCTCCATGAAAACTTGACACAGCAGATATGCCCTTTCTGTTAGCATTGCCATGCAAGTTTAAAGTTAAAAGTTAACTAAGGTCGTAGCGTGAGTACTACGACCTGTGTAGGCTGTGTAAACTCAGCCGAGGTAACACGTGACAAACATTAAGTCAAATGTTGGCTAACCAAGACAGCTTTTTTCGGCTAACAAGTCAATATCATATCATATCATATTATATTATATATCATATCAACTGATTTGGTAACCCAGCTGGGGGGGATTGATAACGAATACAGTTAATGTGAACTTAATGAGCCCCAGATACTATGTTGTCTCACAGATAGTGTGCTACCTTGATTACCAACAATTACAGTTAAGTTACTTTCAGTGCTGAAATGTAACTATAACACAGCTAACCAAACGTCAAACTAGCAATGATAAAACTGCCTTATACTTAAAAATGACACCTTTACTGTGCAACGATATTCGACATATACAAAACACGAAGTAAGGATAAAGAAGACATTAGAGGTGGATTTAGCTAAATTCATTTGGGAAAAGTTAGCTAACGTTAGGCGACTTTAAAGATGCGCAAACTTGCTCGCTATTTGTGGTTCCAGATCAGCCAGAAGAAGAGACCGCGGGGATGGAATGTGCCTTCCGGGCAGCCCCAACCCCGCACAGCCCGAAATATAACAACAGACTAGAAGGTGTGTGAGACATCTTCTGAAATAATATTAACAAAGTAATCAATTTGACCCTGAGCCTCGCAATTGTACCCAGTTAAGGCCTGAGTACCTGATGTAAGCAAAAGCAACAGGTGTGCGCTTGTTTTACTTCACGAGCTAACCGTTAGCACCGAACACACGCAATACATTAGTCTCCGAGCGTCACCCGTACAGCAAAACAAACGCCGCCTTTAGCTGCGAAAGCTGGATCCGACATGCACTTGCTCCGCAGTCACTTGTGGATCCGTGAGGTCTGGATGAAGGGATACTTACAAATAAAAGCCTCCTGGTATGAATTCACGGCGAAAGCACGTCCGCTTGCATGGTACACGACTAAACAGCAACCTCGTACATTTCCAACTTGTTGGTCTTTCTTCTGTTCTTCCACCTCGCTGCCTCTGCGGGATAATTTTCTCTCCCAGGTCCCAACAAAAAGTAGGAGGAGAAGCGCTCCTCAGGATGTGACGTCACGATAAATCCTTTACAAAAACTCCATTAGCATTTTTAAAGCGACATTCTGCGTGCTTTGGTTAAATTAGGCTTTTCTTTTCTCATCTAATAATCCCACTCTTAATTACACTTGCCTTGGCAGTTAAATTGTAATAGTTTGAGTTATAGTGTCATTTGTTAATAAAAGGCCAGAGAAAACAAGGCTTCTTCTGTTATACATACAAGTCAAGTAAAATATATAAATAGCCATACATTCCTGAAATAGTTTTATGTCATTTAAAACGTCCAGTGTTAGACGATTGGTCTCCTAATTCATTTTCTGAATGTGAACCAGACAGTGAAGTCCACCACCATCTGACAGCAGCGCCCCCTTGTGGTTGGTTTAAGAATAATGGTTTATAAATGACGTGGTGCATTAAGTGTTCAGGAAAACAGAGTAGCATTGTGTGTACAGAGTGATGAGTTTCCTGCACCTGTCAACAAGTATTTATAATGTTTTAAGTGTCTTTTGCTAAGACTCTGAATGAATACCAGGAGCAGGGACACTGCTTTCACTTTTTTACTTAACTCTCTCACCTTATTATTTTCAGATTTAAAAAATATATTAAATTTGATGCTTTTAGATATTTTGACTCAAAATCTTGACTCATCACTAGTTTGCCAACAACAATAAATCCTAAAATATGAATCTTTCTGGGTGCTACTGTATAAACAAGCCATATTTGTGTGTATGTGGATTGAGAAGAACGGCCTGTAACGAGAATGGGATGATCACTAAAATGTATGTCGATAGCGTAGTGGCAGATACAGCAAATACCCTGCAACATGTCTCCTTATACTGCTCTGCCAATCTGTACTAGTAATCTCAACCTACTGCAGTAAACCTACCATATGCAGATAGAACACCTAGCTGTACTACATCTATACACAAAGATACATTTGAAGAGGCCTCCTTGAATTATTGTAGGCCTACACATTTAAAACCTGCGGCACTTACACCAGTGTTAAAATGGTGTGCGTATGTGCAGTAATAGCACCCATTGTTGCCTCTGGTTCAATAATGCCATTATAAAAACAGATGGTTAGATCCAAAGCACCTCATTTTATCAAATCATCTGAAAATATCATAAATCTTTAAGGCTGATTTAAAGACAGCTTGTTCAGCAGTTTGTTTCCCTCGAAAACCAAACTTTTGCAGTATTTTTCCTCACAACTCCAAACCTATTTTCCTTCTTCTTGGAAAGCCTTCTTAGCGTCAGTGCTTTTGTTATTTTCTTTGGCGCCTGGCATTACAGCGATTTAGCACTTTGCCTACCTCACGCAACTGTAATGGCTTCACTCTATGGTTCCATTTTAAAATAAGTGATTCCTGTCAAGGTCTTCAGCTCTGGCATCATCTTTTCACCTGCCCAACCTCACTTTTACAGTGTGGTAAAGCAAGGTGATCTGAAGCCACATCTCCATGCTTTGACAGACAAGCTTTAATTGTTCACAATCAAGCTTATAGACATGTCCAAAGCACTGTAAAACCACGATACCAGAAAGAAACAAGCAACTGAGGACAAAGGTTTTTATGACACAGGTAGGGGTTAACCAAGGGTATAATACGGTAAAACATTTCTCATTATTTTGTTTCATCATATATACACACTCGCCGTAATAGATTACGTTTCAAATAAAACAAACTTTCTGAAATAGCAGTCTTGAAATACATACCATTTGTGTCTTATTTGAATCATCCAAAGGAGAGAAAAACAAAAATCTAATAAAAACAAAATCTTTCTGCTCACAAATGATTTTCCCTTTTATTTTAAAGATTTTTTTTCATATACAACATTGTATTTACATGGTCTAGTATTATTTACACAAAATTAACAAGTGGCACTGTGTAGTTAGGAGTTATTTTCTTCTTTTTTTTTCTTGTTCCCTACTGGTCTTATTTTTAAACAAAATAAAAAAGACAAAAAAAAAAAAGAACTCATTTTAACAATGCGTTACGTCTCCACCTTTTTTTCCCCCAGCAGCACTATCTGCCACTCAGCCTTCTACAAAGTGCTGTTCCTTCCCTATCCAATTAGAGCCGTTCTCGTTTACAAAAATACAACTAACCTTAGCCCCCCCCCCCCATGCCTGGTCCCCTCCAAACTACCTCTGAACACACAGTAGCAATAAAGTGGCAACAACATAACACTTTGAACACAGACAGCTCTTCGCTGGACAGTTTGTGCAAATGGAAACTCTGGCAGCCCTAATTTGATCAATTATTAACTTTTCACTGCAGGGCCGATGTTTTTATTTTCTTGTTAGAATTTGTCAAGCTTTTCCCAACTCGTTACCGATGCCGCTTTATGAGGAGGCCTTCAGCGTTAATTAATTACATTTTTTGCCGTAATTTAAATAATTTGGTTGGCCCTGATGCTGAACACAAAAACTGATTATAAGAAGCCACTGGGGGGTTGAATGGTTGTTTTTCATCTTTTGATTATAAGCTCTGCAATGTATTTGTAACAGTCAAAAAAAAAGTTTCAACCAATTATTCATTCTAGCCTCAGTTTATCCTTTTGTGGAAACCAAGCTTGATACTGCACTACTGTACCCATGGTATTCTGCTCAGATGTGCCATTTGCCTTGAGGCCATGCAGAGAGAGTGGGATCCGTGGATAATGATCCAAAGGAGGCATCTGGGGAAGAACAAGGAGAAGAATGGACTGTGCATGTTGCGTGGGCTCTGCTGAAATGCCTGAGAGAAGGAGTTAGGCAGATTATGGGAAAGCAGTTTCTAGGCTCTTCTTGATCCCGCCTCTCTCCGTGTGGCAGAAGTATGATTCAGCGGTTTGAGATGAGCACAGTTTGAAATGTCTCTTAGGACAGACTGCTCTCCAAGAAGGCTCTATCTGCGATTCTTCTGAAAGACTTCAAGATCAGGTCTGATCAGGTGTGTGGCTTTTTGGCACAACCTTTTTATTCCAGTTAACGGACAAGCAGGCTTAGACCAGACAGCTAACAAACTAAACTGTATGTTAGAAATGGAGGAGGGAGAGAAAGAGATAGATAAAGACAGAAATCGGAGTACACACACACTCTCACACTCACAGCAGTAGGTTTTTCCAGCAGAATCCATGGAAGGAGCCAATGACAGCAGGTACCGAAGCAGCCGATAAGAAAAATATCTCAAATTACGAAGAGGCTACACTTCAATCCATACCGCTATGTAAAATACAATGGCAGCCTAACCTGTACTTAGACAAAACAAACTCAACAATCAACATGATGCTGAGTTTTGTGAATTAAAAATACATATCACATAGTCTTTTATCACTCATTAACACATCGTCTGGGCTTAAAACAACATGTGCCTTAAAAATGAAGTACCATTTGAAAAGATCAATAAAAAAAAGGGAAAAAGTACTGGTTGAATGTTCTGTTCTTTGAACTGGCAACTTCTCTATGGCAGACAATCAGATTTAGGAAAAAAAAGAACGAAACAGCAATGGTTGCTTAAAAGCCCCACTCCAGTGACCTCTGAACCCCACTGGAATTTAGTTTAAAAAAAGTTTTCAATGACAAATAACTAGTCTTACTGAGTGTAATGTTTAATACGACTGCTCACACAAAGCAACGATCCTCCAAGTCTCAACTGCAAATGTGGAAGCACAGATCTGGGTTTGCTCCCGTGTGCAGGATCCAAATGTTTTGACTGTCTGCATGTAAAGACAAAAGCCATGGGGAGGTCAGTGGAGGGAGCCTTCAAAGTCATGTTTCTACCATTCACTCTGAGGTTGAGATCAGTTCACTGTCAACTCAAATATTGATTGCATAAACATTCTAGCAGCTTTAAACTACTTGAGAACTAATTAATGATACTGGTGTCTGATCGTTGTTTGGGTGTTACTATGACTGCTATTTGTTTCTCAGGTGCCAACAAACCGACCTGTGCAAAGCAAGCAATACACGCAAAGTTGCTGCTCATGATAAACAAATCACAGAGCTCCACATACAGTCAGTGTCTGGCTCAAGGACACTTTACCAGGGACCCTGCTGCCCACTTTGTCGCTTGCAAGTGAGCTCAAGGTTTCTTTTAAATATGTGAATTTAAAGAAAGAAATGAACTGACCTCAGCCTCGTTTCTTAGCTTTATCTGCCATGACGGCTGGGAAACAGCTTAGATTGTACCTCAGAGTGTCTACCGGGGCCTCTCTTTACGACGCTGTCTTCACTTTCTTTTGTTGCGTCAATGTGCTGTTGAGCATTACACAATGTGAGGAGAATCTGTCTTGAAGGTAAAACTCTTTCAGTGGGAGGTCTATCGTCATAGAGCAACAGTAGCTACTGTGTCTAGAACAGTAGCGAAAGAGAGGTGCCCAGTAAACACGGGCCCTGAGGATTGTAAACCAGTTATGTTCTCCACCACGCCAAACAATGGCCGCCTCAGTGGGCGTGTGTCTGCAAGCTAAAAAACAAAGCACAAAGCGGGATAAAGAATCCAACTTGCCACAGCATTGAACAAGAGGTGAGACACAAAGTGCTTCCGGCTGTCCATCTGTCAGTCTGTGCTGTCAGAAACGTTAGACAAGAAAGCTGAGGAAGATATAAAACCAAGAACAATAAATTAAATCACTGTTGTTTTCTTTTTCCACAAAAAGCAAACGAAATAAAGAAGTAGTTAGAAGAAGAGGAATCGCACTACTTTACTACCTAAGATTTAATCAGGAAAAGCATGAAGCTCTAGATTCATACAAACAAACATACAAGTTTTTTTTTGTTCAGTGGACAGGGTTTGACAAACTAAAAACACAATAAATACTCTTTCTGAGGAACAAAAGATAAGGTTTATCTCTTTGTCAGCTAAAAGGACACAAAAAAAAAGGCTGGTCCATCTGGCAGACTCACTGAGAAGGGAACAGGGCGACCCTTAACGGGAAAAAAAACCTTTCCCTCAATGGGGGCAGCCCTTCCCCTCCGTACTTATGGCACTACAGCAATTCCCCATCCACAGTTTATTCTCTCGTACGTGTCATTCTTTGAATACTTTTTTCCTGTACCCCGAACATACAATATCCTCTAATGGTACCTATTCAACACAGCTGGATTTCTTTTTTTAATTCTAGCTTGTCCATAATTTTCACGTTTGTTCGTTTCTGTCTTTTTTTCCATTTTTGTCAGCATAAAGTGCAACAGTGCTTTTGTTCTCTCCTCTTGCCGTCTGGCCTCCTCCTGATGACGCCTGATGACCCCCGGAGGTCAAAGGTCATGGGTTAGCATGATCAGAGTCAGGGTTCGCGCTGGTCTCGCTGGTGGCGCTCGCAACGCTCGGCTCCTCCACTTCCTCTTCCTCCTCCTCTTCTTCCTCCTCCTCCTCTCCCTCTTCTGTCACTTCTCCCACATCCAGCACTTCCACCTCTTCGTCATCATCATCCTCTTCATCCAGACCTTCTTCCAGCAACTCCACCACAGCCGCCTCCCCTTCCGCCGGTGATGCTGTCTCTTCTCCCTCTCCTGCCCTCTGCTGCTCTTTCTTCTCCTCCTCCCTCTCCTCCTCCACCTTTTCTTTCTGCTGGTAGATTGCGGACTTAAGTGGTTTGACCAGGCCCTCCTCGTGGACTTTCAGGATGGCCTCACATACAAAGCGGTACTGGCTCTGATGGGGAGATAGAGAAGGAACATTTTAGCTGATTTAAAGTTTAAAGCGAGTGGGAGCAGCTGGACCGACAGATCCAAGAGTGTACGTACAGGTGTCTGTATCATCATGGCCCTCTGGTCTCTCATGGTCCTGACGATATCTAGAGGAAACACTGGCTGACCGCACTCCATTAGACACAAAGCTGTCTCCATGGTGATCAGAACCCCCGTCCGACCAATCCCCGCACTGGAAAAAGATGGAGAGAGGACTAAGTCAGTCAATCACTACATTACATTACATTAATTCAGCTGACGCTTTTATCCAAAGCGACTCACATTAAGTGCATTCGACCATGTGGACACAATCCAAAAACCACAAGAATCATGCAAGTACAGCAAAAAGTGCTGCATTTAGAAACAATAAGAGATAAAGATGAGACAACAAACGAAAATGATCATGGGTTCACTACTTTAAGAAACTGAGAGAAAGACCAGCTGTACCTGCAGTGTACGATCATTGGGTGGTCCTGTCCAGCCCGTTTGGTCCGCACCAGAGCCACAAAGTCCAGGAAGTCAGTGGAGTCATCAGGAACGCCGTGGTCTGGCCAAGCCAGGTACTGGATCTGGGTGAGCTCTCTCTGTTGCTCATTCTGAACACACACACAAAGGGGGAAGAAGACAAATAAGACAACCCTATATTATATGTTCATGTACAGCTGTCAGAAAGGCTTCTTTATAATTTGGGGCTTCAGAAACAAACTGAGGGCATTCGCTGTCACATCACCAAGCTTGCCAAGTAATGAATTATTCTCAGATATCACTTATACTCTGAATTATTATTATTTAGTTATGGAATGAGCAGTGTGAATAACAAACACAGGGGTTTTATTTTTTCCACTCCGCTGGACCACTTGGTGATTCACGCTGTTCCTTCCCATTTTAGGAAACACCACATACTGATGTCAATATTTTCTGTAGCTTTACCACAAAATGTACATTTTATGTGGCTAAAATCAAACTATAAGTAAAGACGGCACACTCTCTTGTGTTCACAAGGAAAAGAACAGGACAAACAGGACACTGCAGCAAAATATCAGCACATAACTACTGACCACTGTTTTGCGTGTGACTCGGAGCCCTTGTGTTTCCCTTTAATATTGCCTGGCTGCATTGCCATGGCAACACATCTATCTCCATAGCAACAATCACAGGCAGAAGATAATGCTAATTGTCTCCTCCTACAGCCATATATTTTAAAGGCCACGCTACATGGGCAGCACACAGGGAAGTAATCAGGAAAACACAGACAGCAGGAACATTCCATCCGCCATTACAAGTTAATCTTCAGTTAGATCTTGCCCTCAATGCCGGCATGGTAGATGACATTTTACATGTATTACAGAAGAAAGTCCAAACACAACAATATTGCACCATTTAGAATCCAAAAACAAATAAGAGTTCGATAAGAGTTCACAGTAAAATGTTGCAGCGCAACATCAAAGCATCAAAAGGCTTGGACATCAAAACAAGACAGACTTACTCTCCATTTCTGTTTTCTAACCCATCATCGTCCCACTCTCTGTTCCTGCCTTCCTCTGTTTGGCTCTCTGTTTCAGCAATGTGACTGACTGGGGTGGTTGGGTTGTCATGGCAACCAAATCCCAATATGTGGCCCGCATGCAGCAGCGGGAGCCAGAAAAAGAACAGCCCACACTGGTCACTATGGCAACACACCTCCTCGGAGTCCTCAGCGGCTCATCCTGAGACACTGGTCCCTCTCTTTTTGGCTGGACCCAGCGTCTTCCTCTGTGTAGCCTCTGTTGCGCACACCCTCTCACTTTCTCTTCTTCATTGGCTTTGCTTTCACTCTCCTGTCCCTCTGATTTGCTGCTAAATTCCCTCCCCTGTTTGACCCTTTGTTCCCCCTCCTGCTCTTTTGAGTGTGTGTGAGCGTGTGTGGTTACCAGTGTGTGCACGAGAGTCATCTCCCGGACCAGGAAGGCAGAGTTGCCTTCTTCATTGTGACATGTTACTGTAAAGTCTCCATAGGTGGCGCTGCTGTCTGGATTAGGCCAGTACTGGTGACACTTGACCTATAAAACACAGAAAGTATTCTGTTAACGACTGAACATTTATTTTACCTTGAAAACCTCAGAATGTAGTCACATCTAGTCTGGTGATTAAAGGATCTTAGTTGTATTGTTTTTACAGCTGCACAACTTTTACTCACTTTGTGTATTTAAAAAATAACTGCTCAAATGAACTAAACACTCACGTTGCACAAACCTCCTTTCTGCAGTGAGATGTAAATAATGAAATAATCTGACAGTAGTTATGAAATTAAGTGTCTCGCCTAGACATGCATTTAATGATTCAAAGCCATAATTTTAGCACTTAACAGACTAAGTATCAGAACTTGGGATTTCTACATATATCAAACGTGGGTTTTATCAGGCAAGCTAAATTCAAAAGCAATGCAGCACCCTATTCATGGTTGAGTGTAAGACTTTATAGTGTAGTTGCATCCAGCAATGCCACATGTAGAGTAAAGGTTTTTGAAAATGGATTCATTGACAATGAAAACCTATTCTTTTTAAACATGCTGCAGTCCATATGTGGGTCTAATCCTTGTCTTTGAAGAATTCGTCAACGTACCCGCCCCCTCTCGACCTGTGTAGTCAGCATGACCACCATAGATGAGCCCTGCTCCCATGTCATTTGCCAGAAGTCGGGGCAGGTGTTAGGCAGGGGGCCCTGGCATGCTATGTAGCGGTTTATCAGACTGGAGGCAGGGATCTCCATCTACAGTGAGAGAGAGAGAGAGAGAGAGAGAGAGAGAGAGAGAGAGAGAGAGAGAGAGAG
>JAVQJL010103468.1:0-24956 GCA_036024295.1 Nannoperca obscura
GTGTGTGTAGTGCTTTGAGTCTGGAGGGGCTCAAAAATCAATCAAGTATGTGAAGACAGATGTCAGCATGGGCTACTTATCCCAGTTGTTTGGCCCGCTACTCCACCACCACTATCAGGCATGTTGTTTATCACAGAAAGGGGGGGAAGAATCTCACCCCGGAGCCTGTTTATGTGGGCTTAACCACAGCTTGTAAAACATTGTCTTGACGTAGGGGATTTGCGTTGCGCATCCCCTCCTGGTTCTATTTAGCATCTCTTTCTGTTATCACTGCTGTTGACCTTCTTCTGAGCCTTGCTGGCTGATAAATGATGGGGGAACTGGCGTGTCAGAGTCTCTGATTTAATGAATATGGATGATAGGGGTTTGCTTTTATCCGTGTAGTGCTGAGGGAGGCTGCTGGGGAACGCTAGCCACCATTTAAAGAGTTATGTTCATACATATCAGCAGGGCTTGGGTAATCACCCGAGTGTGTTTGTGTGTGTGTTTTACCTACCACAGAATGCTTGGTGAAACTATGTCAACAGCCAAGACCACACAAAATGTCCTGTGGTTTATTCATCTACTTAAATTGTAGTGTACCTGATGTGTAGCAGTAGATGCAGTAACCACATGCCTGGGTGATTGACTTCCAGACAGAGCATCCAAGGAGAGGTGATTGCATTCCACTGTAATAGTGCATTGTAAGCTCATTGCTCTCAGTGATGAGTTACTTCTCCGAGTGTCTGCTTGTGCAGGGCAGGTAGATTATGATCGCTATGGCATCCTATGGTGCACGGGGGCATCAGTGATGCACTTCGTGGTCATCATGTGCTGTCAGCTCTTTCGCATCAGACAGCATTGCCGATGCGATTTATGTCCAATGCATTGATCTGTGTTATACAGTTTTATATGACATCAGACAAACCTCTTCACATAGGATGTAAATACAAAAACTGAATAAGAAACTTTATAAGTGTTCATTTACGATTAGCTCGGACACATTACTTATTTGGTCAACAGATCTTTTTAGCAAAATGATCATCTCGTATTGATGCCATTCCATTAAAAGTTAATACAGGATAATACTGAATAATGCCCAGTTGGCCTGGAGGTTTGGTCAGCTTCACAAGCACATGGGAAGGCAATCACAGTGTCTCACTTTTTCTTTATGCTTTGAGCTTGACTTTTCTCTGCGTGGTCACGTCCTCTTTGCCCCTGTCCTTGCTTCTTTCCTTCCTTCTCCCTGTCGTGCCTGTTTATTATTTTCCTCTAGCTGATAATGTCCCGTAAATAGCAGAGCGTTGTAATTACTGAGGATGGGCCCATGGCAGATCAGGCAGCTAATCAGCCACACAGGCTGGGGGCCCTACGTGGGCTGTGCTGCGGCTGCACCAGGACCGGTTTGTCAGCTATAATTGGCACCAAAGACTGGTGTAATGAGGACAAGATGTGGGCATGCAGTTAAGTCTGTGGCAAGCAGGGATCAGGGAGGCACGGAGAGTCTGTTTTTCACCAGGCACTAACCATTAGGCTACTGTTGGCCGTGCTGCTGCAAGATTGGAGACTCTCCTTGATTTCTTGGTTCCTCCTGAAGCGTGGGAAATAGTTGAGATTTCTGCAGTTCAGTTTGTCTTTTGTGAGAGACAAGGGAAATGGGCATGTGACAATCTTGAATAATTTTGAATTGGAAGAGATAGAAGACACAGCAGAATTAAATACTAAAATCGTTGCTCACTCGTAAGCACAAGGGGCAATAGTTGGTTTTAGCCCAGGAGTTCTTCTGGTTTTCTCTTCATGTCTTACTCATAATTGATTCAAGAGCCAATCCTAAAAGGTCACGGTGAACTGCACAAACATAATAGCTCAGTAATTGACTGGATTAGTCCTGTAAGAAGACGCCACTCTATTTGAGAGCTCTTATCCACACATGTGCTAACCTCTCGAAAGGTTGGCCTGCTTTGGCTTCTAGTTTGTAGGACCAAGGGGATTCAGGGGGTTCCAGCATCAATTAATGCTTGTGTGTTACAGCATTGATGGGAGTTATCATGTATTATTTAACAAAACAGCACTGGAGGCACAGTAGAGACAAGATATCGAAAGAGGGGAAAGGAAAAGACACAAGAGAAAGGAGCAGGATAATTAACTGAAATGTAATATTTTGTATGTTTGTTAACGAGATCTTTAACTGTGAGACAAAGATGATGACGTGCAACACGGCAGCGTTTCACTACAACAGCATCAACGATGACAGGTTGTGCTGGTCAAACAGCTTTGTCCCGACATCTGCTATGTTTACAGCAGATGTGAAGACATGTTTATCTTGTCAGCTGGCTGCAGGTGATGAAGAACATGAGAAGTAGAGTGAGTGTGAGCTGAGGACACGGCATGAGCCCTTAAAGGACCATAGCAGTGGTTTTGCATGTTTTAGCCCCCTTTATTTAAAATTTTAGAATGTTTTGACCATTCAAGGTATCCATTGCTTGAAATAAATTTCTGTATTGTTTAAATAAAATGCACACTTTTGAAACTTGCTTGTCTGTGTAATGCATTGCACTAAGCATCAAGGTGCATTTTGTTTTGTCAAGGTTGTATTAATCAATCTGCACTTAAACTACCACACAACTCAAGCAAGTTTGATGAATTGTATTATAGTTGATTTTTGTATCATATGGTAATGAATGGAAACCAATAGCTGCTTTGAGCGGTAGAAAAAAAAAACCCTTCCAGAAATCTAAAACTCTACAGTCTGCATTTGAAAACGGTCAGTAAAAATGTACACACAATTGTGGTTATAGAACTAAAACTGGCAAACACACTGGTTTAGTCCTTTGAAAGCAGACTCTCTTTCCCGATGTGTCTATGTATGAGTGTCCCAGCTGTTCTCACTGCCTACCTGTTGCCCAGTACGCATTGTCTTTCGTAACGGCATTTCTTGCCTTTTTGCATTATGTTGGTCCCAGAGAGAAACAGTATTTCTTTCAGCTGTATGCGGATGAATGACGATACATTTGAACTTGAGCTTTTCTTGCTTGTACCTTCCAAAAGTCTTTGGAGCTATGATGCCGAGCACAGAGAAAAGAAAGAGGAGAAACCGACAGCGGGAGGCTGAAAAGGAGAAGTAGACTCAGGCCAACAGCAGGCGTGTGTTTGGCGCCAGTCCACAGCCCCGTGTGTCTATAGGAAGCCTCCGTGTGCCAAGCAGCCAGACTAAATATCTCTAAAATGAAGTCTAGTCTTTCAAAGCCCTCTCAATGAACCAAGTTCTCATTTACTGTTTAATCTATAGCGAGAAACAAATCTGATGTTGAGCAAGAGATATAAGACAAGACGTGACATTTAGGAGCTTTCTGAGCTGAACATGATGATCTCCAGAGGGCTCACTGGAGGCCTGTTGCCATCATATAATCACGTGGAGGCCTTGTTTTTGTACCTTGGACAATGGGCATCTAGCCTAATGCGCCTAGGTTGACTGTCATGGAGACTCATTGGAGTTGCTATTAAAAAAGGCTTGACACCGATGGATTGCACCATTCTCCTCAGTTGAGTTTGAGTTGTCCCCCCTGGTCTCCAACGGAAAGTTTTCCTGCTTCCCTTCTCTCTCCAGAGGAGAGGAGATCTAATGAAAAACACCTCTTCATTAACTGGTCCCTAAAAGGACCAATGAATGGTTAACATTCCAAGCAGTGACCTAGAGTTAAACAATCAGCCATAACTAAAACCTCATATGACTATTGTTTAGTTTTTCCACGTTGGTTCTCTGAACCCCCCAAAAGTTTTGGCTACCAGCCTAAGATATTAATGGCGGCCTTCTCAGATTTGTTTTAGACAATAGCAGTCTGTTTGTGTATGTTATTGTAAAATTTTTTTAAAAGTTAGGACTGATAAAGGCTGCAATTTATCTTGCAAACTGGCAATGGGCCGGAGAATAGTTTGGAATTCTTGTAGTCGCTGCCGCGGCGGCTAGATTCCATTAATAACAGAGGATCAGCTCAGGTGTTGATTTGATCCAAACAATAAAATCTGAGATTTTTATTTAAATGCAGACCAAATTTCAGTGACCCAGTGCTTTCATGTCGAGCCTGTTACCATTTGTGCCATTATTTCAATGGGACCATCGGTTGTTATTTGGACTTTGGTTTTTCTGGGCCAAGGACGATAGGATAAAGATAATGGGAACTGAGAGTAAGAATTTCACTTTCACATGGCCAAAACCTGTGCTTAAGTGGATGATTTGTTCTCTCTGTGTCCTAATCAACATTTTCCACTTTACGTAACTCTACGGGTTCTTCTGTTTTTCTCCTAGATCAAGAAAGCTTATCGACAGAAAGCCCTGACATGCCATCCAGACAAGAACCCAGACAACCCAAAAGCAGGTGAGTGAGCCAGTTAATGTGTTTGTTTCTCTTCACCTTCTCTGTGTTCTGAGCCACAGACCTCCTGTCAGTCACCCAGTAGAACTGGAACAAGATGTATTATTTGTGTATCCATTTCCTGGATTGTTTTCCAAAGAATTAGGGTTAATCATCTGACGGAGCGGCCATCGCGCTTCACAACCAAAAATAAATGCTCTAGTGCTCTCAGCAAGTTCTCCCCTGCCAGACAGCCTAGCCACAGTGGCACTCTGAAAGAAATCTAACCAGCGCCTGTCTCTCCCGCCGGCTTTCTAACCAGACAGGAGCAGCCAAATGCCACCAGCACCACCGTCACCACCAGTGTTCCTGCACCTCATCCCTCCTCGGCTTTACGAGTCCTTCCGCGGCCTGTCGCCAACTGGCATGTCAATAATTAGACCAGGAAATCCCAATGTAGCTTTTTGTCGGGGGGGCACCTTGGACAAAAAGACTGCTCATGAGGCATGTTTTCAAGTGAGGTTTGTGTGGTTGCTGGATGCTTCACACAATTCCTGATTATGTCAGGGGAAAAAAAAACGGGAAATTGGTGGGGTTGGGTGGTTGAGAGGGATAATACAAAAGCAGGGGGTCGGTTTCCCAGAAATGGAAAAGAAGTGGTTTGGAGGGCCTCAACACTTGAACCCGCACATGGACAGACTCGGTCTCGATCGCACGAGAGCCGAGCCAGTCTTGGGACTCGCTGCCCCTCAGGGGAAGGATGTATGCATGCAAGAGGTGACTTTGGGGTCATGGTTCCTCGCTGACCGAAGACACCCCCCGCTATTCCCTCATTTTCCTCAATTCCCCCTGTTGTGACACTCTGTGCTGCCTAGTGGGCATAGCTGGTCTCCCCCAGTTGGATTTTATTCCAGCCCATTATATGCATATAGGTAACCTGACCGCCTCCGCTGGCAGCGTGATCTCCAGAGCCTCCTGTTAGTGTGCACTGCCAGTCCCCACAGGGAGTAACAGTATCGGCCCGTTAGGCCTCCCATAAGTGAATCATTAAGCCTGGCTAGTATAGTGCAGTAGTGTGGCAGTTGTATGATGGGGAGGGGGATTGTGGTCTCCCTGTGTACATTTGTGTGTGTGTTAGATGACAACTGGGGTGGTGGAGTCTTGCCTGAAGCAATAATATAAAACCCCTCAAATGAAAAAGTATTTCTGTGTGTATCGCAGCATTTTCAGTTATCTCGCTTCTCTCGTCTCTTTGTTCTAGTGGAGCTCTTCCACCAGTTGTCCCAGGCTCTTGAGGTGCTAACTGATGCTGCTGCCAAGGTAAAACCACTAATGCCTCCAAACTTGTCAGAAAAGTGCTAATATACACACACACACAAACAGACACGATTCATTATGGTGTCTTAACACTGTTTTCAGGCTGCCTATGATAAGATTTGCACTGCCAAGAAACAAGCAGAAGAAAGAAACAGGAAACTAGATGACAAGAGGAAGAAAATTAAGCTCGGTGAGTCACCTTGCAAATCTCAAAGCATATAATATATTTATTTAAATTAGTTTTTATTGTCATCCATATTCCACAATTAAAACAAGGAGTCTTTTAAGTGCCTAGCACGGATTGTCCAGTATGAAATAAAATAAGAGAAGTTGTTAGAAAGTAATGAGTTAATTTAGTACAGTTTTGTCTTGTTTCATTGTGGAAAAGATTCAGTATGAGTATATGAAGGAGACACGGACTCTCTCTCTCTCTGTGTGTGTGCGTGTGTGCGTGTGTGCGTGCGTGCGTGCGTGCGTGTGTGTGTGTGTGTGTGCGTGTTGCTCTGACAGACTTGGAGTCCAGAGAGCGACAAGCAGAAGCTCAGAGCCAGGATGAGTTGCAAATCACAAGAACCCTTGAAGAAGAGGTAAGAGAATTTATAGAAACCATGGGAGAGATGATCCTGCACTACACATTGCCTGGAGAAGATGTAGAAAATAAAAATGTTACTGAACTTCAGGCCTCTGCGATGTACTGGGAACAAGGTATTCCAGTGCAACCAGGAAACTCCGAAGCACGCCCAGGTGCTTTTATTCTGTTTTTCGTCAAATGCTTCCTTCTGATTGAGTTGAAATCTTCGAAAGACTTGGGTCAGGAACAAAGCCTTCATCTGGGAGATGCTTTTATTTTTTTTCACTGCCGTATCATAATTATAAGTAAACCCATTAGGTGATATTGCATGACTTGATGCACTTTGTTCAGAAAGCCAGTGATATATAAAAATGGTGTGCATGCTTCCAAGGTGAGTAATGGCATGTGCTCAGTGTGCTCAATACATGTAAATACATGGCCGTGTGCCTTGCCTTGGGGCGAGGAGGTAACCAGTAGGTGGCACTGTTCCATTTTCTGTCTCATCTCAAGGTGCTTTTGCCTTTACTGAAGAAATAAGATGGCGTGCACTCTCTCCTAGAAACACAGAATAGCAGAAAGGGTCATAGTCCGTGCTTAATGATGAGTAAAGACGCATAAGTTGCTGTCACTCACAGCCAGTATGTCTGTTTGTGCTCACTATCATATTTTATGTGTCTATTTCCACCAGATCGCCCGTTTGAGAGAGGAGGGATCCAGGCAGCTTGAGGAGGAACAGAGGCTCATCAGAGAGCAGATCCAGAGAGAAAGAGAAGCGCAGCAGCAGCAAACAGACGGCTACACTCACAGAAGTAATGTCCACTTCCAACTTTTAACCTAGTCCAGTCTGCTCCAAGTCCCGCTTAACCAAACCAGTTCAGTGCAGTCCTGTTCTGCCTGGATAAGTGCCGTTTCATCCAGTGAAGTCCTTGTTACTGTCCTGAATGCCTCCGCTGAGTGAACTCGTGTTTCCCAGCCATGACACTGTCAATCTAACCACAGCAGTCACCAGGCATCCTGTGGTTCACCAAATATTATTCACATACAAAACAATAACATTAACTTAATGTAGATTTAAATTTATGTTTAGCTTTAAAACACACAAGATGTCTATTTTTGTGTCTTGGCAGTAAGACAGCTTGGCATGGCAGGATAGGATTGCCGAGCACCACATACACAAACGGTTGTCCGTCAAACATTGAACTGCTTGATAATATTTTTGCGTTAAAGCTTCTGTGTCTCCATTTTGGAGCCATAAAAAAAATAAGATTCTTGTAAAATAAGACTATGGAGGTGTGGGTATTTGAGGGAAGTACTGATTGTTGGCCCCAGACTTGATCGACTTTGTGGCTGGACAATTACTCATGCATAGTAACCGCGTCTCTTGAGACCCATTTGCACGCAGTCAGGCCTCCCCTGGACGAACACTGTTCCATCTCGAGAGGCACTCTGTGGATCATCAGACTGTAGCAAGAGCCATACATTTAGCATGTGACAGCCAATTTATAATTGCTGTCCGTCTGTATGAATCCCTCGACACTCTTGAGTGCCATATTTCTTGCCTCAACAAAACAACAGTTTCTTTGTCTTTTCACTGAACTGTCTCATCTGTCCCTTTGTTTTTCCTCAGACTCAGGAATGGAGAGATGTTCCAAGAGCAATGCGACCCCCAAATTGAAGGTAAGGCTTTCAGCTGTGGAATTTAAGTCAGGGGACGAGCCTAGCATATTCAGGAGAAACTGTTCCATTCGATCGAAAGTGCAGCAGAACCTAAGTGGAGTTTTGTAACATTCGTAATTCATTATTTGGAGACCACATACACTGTCTCACCACTGAGCGCACGGGCTGTTCTAACGCCCATTCTTCCAGAGTAGGCCCGACGTTGTCAGGAGACCTGTAACTGTGCCAAGAGAGGGCTTATTATATTTCCTCCTGGAGACGGCCAAGCCTGCGCATATTAAGGGACGCTAGGGATGTTAGCTAATGTGTTTAGACATTAAATCTGGTTTTAAAATTTGATAGCCATCTAGTGCAGCAGTGTTGTCCCCAACATTAGTATATTCAGTTAGCAAAACAAACAGCAGCCGTAAGACTGACAGAATCACAGGTTATGTTCAAGGACATGGGAACATTACTGTCTCTCAGCAGCTGTTGAGTCGTGTCTGCTATTTAAAATGTTTTTATCTCTTGCATCCAATGAGTTTTTTGTTAATGTCTTTCCTGTGTTGTCTCTAGACTCAGATTGAGAACAGTGTCCAGTAAAAGTAAAGCATGTCTTAAACCTGGTTCAGAATTATCGTGGATTCAAGATTGATGGATTGGAAGCTATTGCAAGGACTCTGACGTCAAGCATTCCTTAAAAAACTAATCTTAGTGATGCTTGGCATTATGACAGCTCGTTCAGATTAGATTTACTTTATTTCGCTAATAGAGCCGTTTGGTTCCATTAATATCTTTCCTATCTGTATATTTATTGAAACTAGGAGCAGGAGATCACGGCAGTGTGTCAGTGTTGTGGCACGCTAAAACCATAGACATCACATCATGCAAAAGACATCTTATTCGAAGAATAATGGGTAAGAAGGTTATCAGTGGGTACAGGAGACTGCTCTATGCCTATGTATGTTTTCAACCATAATTGTTGGTAAAGAAATCTCAGAAATCCTGTTTGTCTCTGAGAGTGAGCAGAATGCTGGAGCTGAATCAACACTTTGTGCTTGCCATTAATAATACTAGTTTAAGCTCCTAGTGTGATTTTGGCTAGACTCTGCTGTGCTTTGTACAGGGATATGAGAAGTTACACAACATCTTTTTATAGGAGAGCGGGAACTCACATCAGCGTTTAGTGACAGGATTCCAAGCAAGTAAAAAACATGATAAATGATCTTAATGTCCTTCGTGGAATCTGTTCGTTGGAGCTGTTCAACTCTTTTGCAGAAAATAGCTGGATCGTAATTGCTAAAACAGCATCCACACAGTGCAATGTGGCAAGTATCAAGATTTAAGTAAAGACACAGAAACATTGTTACACAAGCAAATACGTTGAACACAGCTGAAACAAAGACACAGCACATTCCAGAGGAGCACTGCTTCGCTTTCTGCCCACGACAGAATACCTTGGGCATTGACCTGCTTCGGATTAGTTAGACATCATTGTGTCTGGTGTTGTGCTTTAGGCGAGTCACCATGTATTCTCTGGTCCGGGGCTCTGCGTGCTAATTTTCACCCTTTTGATTTGTCCGTCACCCTCAGTATGAATGGAAATTGACTGCAGGTCTCACAGGTGGTGCCGGGGTGGTGTTCCAAGAGCTTAACAACATCTTTCTCCTGTAGCTCTAGTATGTCTTGAAGGTTTTGGTAATCTGTGTGTCATCAGAGCCAAGCCTGCCTGGCATGCATGCTTTGTCTCCTGGTCAGCTGAGTTGAATCAGTTGTGCTCTAATGATTAGACATCATCATGCACTTCTTAAGCCTCATAATTCATGGAGGCCTCCCCTTTCTGTCTTCCTTCTCATTCCAGTTAAAGTGGAAGTGTAAAAAAGACGACGAGACAAATGGAGGCTACTCTGAAGACATTCTTTTCAGACTTCTACAGAAGGTACACGTCCTTAAAATCAAACAAGATGTTAAAATACTAATCATTTATACAGCTAAACACTTAACTTGGCATGACTTTAGGACAATACAGAATTACAGTAAAGTACCATTTTGGGTTGGGTAATATGATATATACCTTGAGAGTACTGAGGTAGCTGTATCTTTTAATATAGCTGGCTGTAAATGATGTTATAAATTAATGAGCAGGACCGCTTTACCAAAAACAGACATTCCCATCTGGGTATTTAATCTATGAATTGTTTGTCAATTACATTTTCAAGAAATTTAACTATCAGAATATATCTTGCTATTGCAATATAAAATTCCATATACTGTATAATGATAGAATTATACATCTTTATCCCCGCTGTCCCAAAGCAGAGCTCCACGGCAAACAAACCTGCCTGCAGAGTCCGGCCATATTTGAGGTCTGCATGACATCAGCGCTGTAGTTTTTTTTTTTTTTATTCCTCCCCTTAAACAAGGCCCATTAAGTTTTGTTGCAGTGAAAGTGCTGAGGGCAATGTTGTAGTGCCCTCTTAAAGCCATGCACGCCATTGTTTGTGCCCCTCTTACCAGGTGATTAAGCAGTGCCAGGGGAGGCATTAGCAAATGTGCTCTTCTCATGCAACCCAGTACCACCTTATGCCGCGATTCGTTACAAGGGCTTTTGGCAGGGCATAGGTTGGCCTGAAAAATGAGGGTAGGGCAAGTGTCACTGACGTCAAGCTGTCCGGAAAAAGGCGTTCAAATTTCTCCCCTGCACGAACTCAATCAATATGGTCCCAGGCAGGAGGGCTGTGTCATAATAACGATTGTGGAAAAAAACATTGCTCCCTTTTTCAATTCTTGAGCAAAGGGAATACATTTTAGGCAAAACTTTTGTTTGAGATGGCAAGCTCCAATGAGTGACAGTTAATGGTTTGGGCATTTAGAAATAGCCACTGCTGCGTGGGAAAGCAAGTATGTGAGTATATATTTCTGTATGCGTACGTGTGCGGCGTGCGGCCTTGTGTACTTTGGCTGCTTAAAATAATACATCTTCGTTTAAGGAGGGGAAAAAAAACATGTTAAGATATTTATATTTTATGAAACAGAGGCCTTTTGAGAGTCTCCTTTGTCACTGTTGGCTTGCTCTCGAGTGTCCTTAGTAAGCATTAGCATTCCTGGACTTTCCCGTTCCCAGAAAGCTACATTTTCACAGGATGAGATTGTCAAAGGCCACGTCCCTCCTACTCTTTGCTCCCAAGCTCCTCCTTTAGGCAGGCAGAAGTTAATGACAGAAGGCCTAGTAATAGGTGATACAAACCCTGAGGAATTCAGAAAACCATTTGCTCTGCAAACGGCCGCTAACACAAGTTCCTCCTCCTCTTCTCTCCATCTCTCTCGGACAAAGATCAGGGAATGACTGAGATGCTCTTCGCCCTGCTCCCCTCTTTGGCCAGCCTCTCCTCCCTGTGCTGATTTGTGGCAGGGAGTTGGATGAGAAACACATCGAATTTCAGCTTCCATGCCAAAAATATTGTTTATCAAATGTTGTCACTATAGAAGCAGCTAAAATGATGAGTATTGCCTCTTGTCTCTTTTGAGAATTCACAGAGGTCTTTACTTTTGTACGCAATGTTACTTGAATGTTCTCTGCAGTATTACTGACTCGCTCCCACACATGCGAACCGTATCATTGGAGATTAGGTTTAATAACCAAACACACATTGAATCCTAACTTTTATTCCAGAAGTCTGTTATATTCACCCATGTTTTGAGTCTGCACATGCTTTGTGTTTTCATGCTAGCGGATTGTGCTGTGAAAGGAAATACTAATTTGAACGTTCTGCATCTCTCCTCTTCTTCCCTTTGACTTTTCTTTTTATTCTCCCCTTTCTTTCCTCTAGTATGGGGATGTTTTGAATGTGATTGTATCGAGTAAGAAGAATGGAAGCGCTGTGGTTGAATTTGGAACTGTGAGAGCGGCTGTAAGTACTCTTCCCCACTCTGTGTCCTAATTTTGTTGGTCCAATAATGGAAATCTTTACCAAAGCAGACATTTGCACAGAACCACATTTGTTTACCACTCACTTGCCTCGAACGTTTCAGGTCACCTGCTGAGTTTGATTATTACACAGAATGACACCTGTCATAGACTTCCCACCCTCAGGACAGTTTCTGCAGCCTAAACTAATGTTTTAGTCATTCAGATGTGTAGAGATCGCTGTGCTGATGGGAGCCATTGGACGGAAGAACTTTAGCCGCCTCATTGTTCCACACTGTCTGTTTCCTCGGGCTCTTTGTCGTGATGGTGTGCTTTCTTGTTGTGGCTTCCTCACCACTACGTGTGGTTTCACTCCAGAGAACATGTCTGCCAGTCTACAGGGATCTGGGCACAGGTTCTGTGGTGTCTGCCTGCCCATCTCCAGGTCCCAGCCTTGCTCTGGGAGTTGGCCCACTTACAATCCACCTTTGTCCTTGTCTACATGTGTTTTTCATATGTATAATATACCAACAGTCTCTACACAAATACCCAGATGTAGGATGGATACAAGACACATTTCCCACATGTCAGGATAGGGAGATTTATATTATAATTATAAAAATGTTTATTTGTTTTTGATAAAATACTGGCAGACAAATCATCAGATGATCATCTCACAGATTATTATTTTTCTTTTTTAGGAGCTGGCAGTTAAGAATGAAAGTGGCCTGAGTGAAAACCCCTTGAAGATTTCGTGGCTTGAAGGACAGCCAGAGATTATTGCTCCAGCGCCTCAACCTGGCCAGTTCATGTCTTCACAGGTACCAGTACAACCGAAAATGTCCAATGATCCAATTCTCTCCCTCCCTCCCTCTCTCATAAGCGTGTCGGCCCAGTGTTACAAAATCTTCCCATGTACACAGCTACCAACAAAAATACTACTGCCTAAACACTGTCCCACCAAGAGAGGTATGTAAACCTTCTGAGGTTTTATTTTCGTATCAGTGGTGCAAATATTGCCCAGTGCTTGCCCTCCCTCGTCTGGCCTAGAACAATGTGTTTGGTTAAATGGGCCTCATTAACGGGCCTGAATGCTGCACTTCACATAGCGACCCAGAAGAAGCAGTGAGCAATAATGGTAGGCTGGCACGTGAGACTAACTCAATGCCTGAATTGACTGATTGATTTTTTTCCTTTTCTACCTTTTTGATTATTGAGATTTTAATGTCTCTGGGAGGTTTTGGGTGGAATGTGGTTGCTCATTTTAAATTGGAAGGATTTACTTTACTGCAGGCCAAACGTCTGCTGCACAGAACTAGAATGCTTTAATAAAGAAAAACTCTTAAAACATTGTACCTCTGTGTTGCCTCTTGTGATTTGGAAATCACAGTAGTCCATATTGCAGCCTCAACTTTTTTAATTGATTTTCCACGCCTAATATTTTGTCTTTTGCTGCCAGCAGACACCAAAGTCACATAAACTTGTTTCTTGTCCAAGAGTAATCTCATTTCAGATATATCCACTGATAATCTACAATGTTTTTCTTTCTTGTCATTAGATTAGTATAAAGTAATCCTCCTCCCCCCCCCCCCCGTGTCCATTTTACTTCTCCTATGTTGTGACTTTAACTGTGAGGGATTGCAGATCAGTAGACGCTGTCCGTCTACTTATATGCTTCTCCAGAGCTGCTGCTGAACTGGATTTCACCCCTCAACCCAGTGCGGTGTCTCAGCCCCCTTGTCAAGGCTAGCATGTGAGACTCAGCCTGCACACTGGGACTTGTCACACTAATCTCTTTAAATGTTATTAAGGTAACCCAGTTGCCTTACAGATATCCAAAACTGATTGCTTCATTTATTTATTTTTTATTTTTTGTCCTGGCCCCGAGAATGAAAACATTACTACGGCCAGGTAATTTTCGCATTAGCCCTCAGCAAGATTACCTCTCACTAAAGAGGCCCCACATGACATAATGGGTGAACCAGTGTAGATATTAGTAATGTTGTTCCACATCTGGCCTGAGCTCCGTGGATATGGGGGCCATTTGAGAAAGAGACATAGATGTAATAAGAAGCCAGAGCCTTGGAGGTCCTCCTCGGAATCTATCTGAAATCAAAAAATCTCACTCCTCTCTTGTCGTCTACCTCTCAGCCAGCTGCAATCACAAAGGAGCAGCTTGGGCGAGGATTTGCTTCTTTAACCTCATCAATCCAAACATAGTGCTCAGAGAGTCAGGGTCTCACTACAGGGAGCTCAGAGACACAGATGTATGACTTCAGCCTCAGCTTCAGTTCCAGCTCTGCTGTGGCCAATGTGATGGGCCAACAGAGTGTAGGGGTGCGCACGTCCAAAACAACTCTACAGGTGCTGTATCAAGAAAACAATCTGATGGTAAAAATCTGACATGATCTGCACACTGTTGTACATACAGCTCCCAGCAAATTAAACCGAACACAACAAGGTTTCGATCTTCAGGCATGGGCAAATATATAGACACAAAACGGATTCATCACTGGTTGTGGATGATTGTGATCTGCATGACTGAGAGGAAATATACTGTCAGACTGGGCCAATCAGGGCACAGCTGGGTGCGGACTTCGATGCAGTTAAGTCAGATTACAAAGCGCTACAAATTCCCCTTAAAGATCCCCCTCAGGGTTTAGACACCTTGAACATTACTATCCATACAGCATCATGGTGTGTTCACATTTCACTGCTCTCACAGAGGGACACGCTGAGGAGACCTGTTGAACTGTTTGCTCTGTATTTGTTCTGCTTGTCCAGAAAGCCGATATGACATGATTTATAATGGGGCCCCACTGCATGTACCCAGTTTTTCTCACCATGGATATTAAACATTTCAAAATAGGGAAGGGCCACATCTTCCACACTGTGTGGAATTGCTTCCCATGCTCTAGACTTAATTCAGACCTTTTGGGAAAGGATTTGGTTTCATGTCCAGACAGTTTTTTTACTCTTTGACATAATAAACAGTCATAGTGAGAGATTGGGAAAAGGACAGGTTTATGAAAGAAGTGCTTAAGTCATTATCATTAGTGCAAGCATTTTTTTGTGTGCATTGTATTGTACACAGTTGCAAATCTCAGTGAATCCTGAATGAGTCATGGTGCCTGCATGAACCTGCAGTAAAGATAATAAACAGTTGTTTTATATTAATTGTGCCCTGTGTGGTAACAGAAACTGTGCTCAGCTCAGATACTCTACATGAAAGTGTGTTGTTTAATGAGAGATGTAAATAGTTGCTGTATCAAAATATGGTTTCGGACTTGTGGCCAACTTTATAGATCTCACAGAGTCCAACTACTGATTTATATCTCACCTCCCAGACTGTCTCGGGTATGGAATCACTGTCTAGCCATCTGCTTTGTCTCTGCCAGATGTAACATTTGTGTCTCCGTAGATGTAACGCCACCATTAATCACTGTGGGTTGATTCATGGGTTTATTGCGCAGTTTAGTTTACCATATTATTTAAAGGGAATCTATTGGAAAGGAACATTTCAGCTTTCTATGCCTGCTCCTTCCATCTAGAGTTGGAGAGTCATCACAGGCTTGTCACGACACAAACCAGATGCAGCAGATCAGCTTTTCTGGGATTGTTTTTCCAATCCCACCGGTTTTCTAGTGCTTGAAAAGTGCCCTCTCACCTATAATAGCTTAATTGTATGTGCCCATACTGTTGGCATAATCAACCCAGGCCTGAGCCCGTCTCTGAATGGAGATAACGGCGCTCTTGGAGGGAGGCCATCAGGCTTCTGTACTATGCAATGATCAGACCTGAAAGGAAGAATTATTATTATTATTATTATTATTATTATTGGTTAATATTGTGTACCAGGTTTGATAGCAGAGAGAGAAAGGCAGTTTTCCTTAATAATATGAGGTTGGAGTAGTTGGTGATATATCATCTGCGTATAACGGGACCCTCAAGAAACAGAAGACCACAACATTTATAGAAAAGATACACTGGTTAAGGATAGCTTGAAATATATACATGTGTTTTTGGTTTTCGTTTTAGACACGGAGTGAATTTCCTCGTGTGATTACTGTGTGGGCAGAATTTCAAAATGATTATGTTACGCTCTAAATACGCCCAGTTCATCATGCATGTCATGAGAGGGAGATAGTTGCTGTGGATTGGCTTGGCCCTAACGGTCTAAAGCTTGATAATATCTTCTGACATGATACAGAAAGCATGGACTATATCAGTTTCACAAAATCCCCTTTTGTGTGTGAACCCATGTTAAACCATGCAGCAAATTTCAGCAGCATCAGGTCGTGCTGGGAGGTGCAAAAAAAATATTTCAATTTTTTTGTTAATACCTGACATAATAAATAACTCATAAGAGCTACTCTTTTGTGAGATGACAGGGTTTCTTGGTATTCTGCATGACAGCAAGTTTAGATTTTTGGAGGGAGAGAAGTGGTACCAGATGTAATTGGGATACTTCACAGCTCAGCCAGTTTGTACAGCGCAGACAAGATAATTTGCCTCCAATTACAGGCTCGTCCTTCTCACATCAGTCATGTGGCCGAACACTTGTTGAGCTTAAGTTTATGTGATTCTTCACACTGAGAGCTCTTGTGTAGCCGGCCAGGTCATAGTAGGACTCTGTTAGAGGTTACAGTAAGTAAGTAAGGATGGGTTTTCATAAAATGTGTCAGTGGTTTTCTTTCAGTTCTGGCTGATTGAATACCAAAATGTGTTGATATTTCTTTTTTAAATATTGTATAGGTTACAGTCTTTTACTGAACTCTTACTTAGTGCAGTCATTTGTTTCCACAGTGTCTGTCTGACATTGCACAATTGTTCCTTCTCTTGTTAATAAATTAGGCTTTTCATTAAGGGCCATTGTAGTAGACGGGAACACCGTCCAGTGTAAAGTCTGTGTAACTGAATAGCTCTTTCTCCTGCTTATCTGGGAAAAGTAGCATGTATAGAAATGCCTGAGAAATCGCAGACACACCCTGGTTAGCTATTGAATGTCCCCTCTTTGTGATACAGGTGTGCCTCAGTGCAGGACATGCCTAACTCCTCAGCTGTTGCTTCAAACTCCAGTTTACTGCAGTACAGTATTTGTGACTTGATATGACATTGTGCTTGACATGACTGTCTAATTTAGGCTCATGTGTCTCCCAACCATGAAAGAATACTGTGCTGCTTGTTGTGTTGGATAATCCATTTTCTAGAAACTGTTAGGTATAAGTGACAGACAAGGCATATTGCCCCCACAGTGGCTGCTGACGGTTAAAAAGCCAAATAAATCTCTGTCCATCACCGTGTGTAAACAGTCTCATTCGAGCTCTCTTAAAATGCTGACATGAGCAGTTCTATTCACAAAACCACCAATTAGGAAATTTGAAAGACATTTTACTCTACTTCCCCCAATATACACAACAGTACAATACAAAAAAAATTAAGTTTCACAATGTGTTTTTGTCATAACATATACAAGAAAAAGGCGCAGTGATATCCAGTTTTTTAAATGGGAGATGCCAAAACAGATCTACAGTGCAGACGTACCCACAAACATTGCTGTTTCTGTTTGGACATACATAGAATTTTAAATCTATTGCTAGAAGCGGGACATTTGTGGTTCGTATATTTTGCAGCATGACCCATGGGGATGTTAGGAATTTGACTGGTTCTGGGTTTGCCCCACAGCCTTTCCTGGCAGCCCCCTAGTAAGACACAGACTGAGGCTCTGACCTGACTCTCTCTTCTGCAGACCTGAGGGGAGTGGACCTCGATTGTATTCACAAATCTCAGTTTGACCGTTGCGTGCTTAAATGTACATGCATGTGAAGACACAAGCGTGTATTTTTCACGTGTCGGGGGTCTGTTTGGTCAGAAGGTAGTGTTTAAACCCTCATCAGGACTTTTGCTGCAGTAATGGATGTCTCTGGTCCTCCTCCCTCGACACCCCCTGCATATGTGGAAGTATCACATTACCCTTTACCACTTTCCTTTTCGTGCGCCACTCACCAGAGCAGCAGACTCTGATTTGCAGCTAAGAAAACAGCCTGCTCTGGCTTTTTTTTTTTATCTTCTGAGGTCTTGGACCTGTGGCCTGGCTTGGTCTGCAGCCCAACGTGCCACTACTGGCTGGCGTTTATTGGAAGCAGAGCTAAGTGTTTGTTTTCACTGCATTGTTGGGAATGAGAGATGGGGGGTACCTTGGTCTACCTTTGAGTGGGGCCTCTGGGATGCGTGCGGAGGAAAAATTGCCCTCTGCACACAATAGATTGGCAAGTACGCAAAGAGCCAAGACATCACAGCTCGAGGACCTTGGATTCCAGCCGCAGCTTTTCTTTTCTTAAACACAACACTCTTAAGTCTTAACAGCCGTCTTCAGTGCTGTGCTGTGTGGTTTGGGAGATTACAATAGCAAAGGAGGAAAGTAAAAGAAGGTGAAAATGTCCGGCGTGGACTTTGACATCAGACGGAGTTCAATTATTAACTTAAACATTGTATCTGAGTCTGTGAGGGTGAATCTAAGGAGAACATCAACTTCTTCTGGTCTTTTTTTGTTTTTTCTTTGAAACGTGATTATGTTTACTTTTTAACAAATGCTGTGGACCACAGTGCGCTATATACACCATATCTGGTGCTCTATTTTCCATCTACTATATTGGTCTTTTCAGTATGGTAGTTTACCTCCATTAAAAATTTCAAAGGTTGTTTGTCACTACTCATCATTAAATCAGATATCTCCAGTTTATCTGAACAATAAACCGCACATTGGTTTGTCTGTAAAATCAGAAGTGTGTCTCACAGAACAGGTCGAGTTGGATCTCATCTCCATATTCCAAACTTTTTGTAAAAACCGTCCTGCTACGTCTGGCTACTGTCTTGTCTAGTTATGGAGTTTGTCCATCACCTGGAGAACATCATCCAGGATTGAGGGGCCCAGGTCGAGGCTAAAGGAAAAGCCACTGTCCTCATCCTTTTGCCGTCCAGTAGTTTTGTCACAGGTGTCTGTGGAGTCTGCATCCTTGTCCGAACTCAGGCTGCCCGATCGAGGGCAGTGAGTTTGACTGGAAGCAACATTATTCCCTCTTTGGTACCCGTCTTCTTTTTCCATCACTTCGTCTCCTTCCTCGCTGTCCAGAAGTGGCATAGAGCTGCATTTCTTTCTCCTCTGGGGCACTTTGGGCTGGTGGTCCACATGCCAGTCGGGGCTCCCTGAACCCTCTGCCACGTCCAGGTTCAGACGCGGGGGCTTGGGTGGTGGAGAGCAGGCCAGTAAGAGATTCTGCTCGCTTCGGGAGCTTTGCAGAATCAGATTGTGGCCCATTTTTAGAAAGGACAGGTCTCCAAAGCTGTCTGTGTGGGCATCGTTGCCAATATGTGAGATGTGGCGGAAGTCAGCCAGTGGTAGGCTAATCATGTTGACAGACAGCACCTCCCTGCGCTTGGGGTTCCTGCTGGACCAACGACCCGAGGATGGCTTTCTGTACAACGAGGTTCTAAGTGGCATCTTGAAAGAGATGGAATGTTTTAATATATCCTTTGTATATATCCTTAAAAGTCAACCTTTTTGAATTTCCTCCGTTGTCCGAGAAGGAATCCTTATGAAGTGGTGAAGCCTAAAAGCACAACTCCATCTGCAACAAAACACGTAAAAAGAGAAATTATAATTTAACAAATGGTAGTCTGATACCAAGTTTCCTGTGGAGATAATTTATCAACACTACATTATTAATCTGTTTTGGATAATTCAGGTCTCCCTCTCATCTTGCTGGAATATGGAGCAGGTCTGTGCTTGTGCTTGTCATGTAATTCAGCACCAGATGTAAGTCTTAGACTGTATCAGTCGGCAGCCATTGTTTAGAGATTGCACCTGCTCCACTTGTTTTTGATTTAATGAAATTCAGCAGTATTTGGCAGAGGAGAGATGTTCCAACAATGCTTTGAAGCTTTCATTTCTAAATATTTACTTTTCAAATACCAGTTTTTTCCCCATAAATGCAGGTGTGGTCTGCTGCCTATCATCTAAAGGAAGTCTATTAGTGTACTTAAGACTTCCAGTAACAAAAGCAACAAAAATGCAGATTCCCAAGTGGTTTTAACTTCTGTCAGAAATCATGATGATAACTTCAGTTTGGAACACATGCTTATGATTTCGTGAAAAAACAAATAGAGAAGATGCAGTCTGTTTATTTTGCTGTGATGTGGAAGTTTATAAAATGCAATATTGGTATTCCATAAATAACATCTCACTGCAGGCATTCAAAATAAGTTACTTGTTTTGTAATGTACGTTTCACTTCCACCAACAAAACTTTAAAGGAAACATCTTGGTCAAAATGAAACGATACAATAACACGAAACAATTTCGCGTTCCGTGACCTGTAATCATTTTATTAAGTAAAACAGTTCATCAACGCTGGCACGTCAATTAGATAATCTGCTCAGTGTCTGTGATTTTACAGTCTCCCTAACAGCTTTGCCCACATTAGATCTGTGTTCGTGACTTGAAACACTCACACTGTAAATTTGTAAGCCACTACAGCAAACAGCTTTTGTTGGCCTGTAAAGGTTTTACCGGCACTTTAGTAGCAGCGGGAGATTGGAGAGCGTGGACACAACAGCATTCCTTTGCAAACATGTCAGTTTGGCCAAGGAGGAGTGGTAGGATTTCAGCCATGAATATCATGTTCAGGAAACACCTCATGGCCAAGTAAAAATTAAAGAAGCCCATTAAAACAGATTGGCCAAGAAACTTTTTTTCTTTTAATGATCTTCCTCAATGCCGCCATGAATGATCCGTCCTTGAGACAGATGAGGAATCTGTCTGTTGAAAACTTTAACTACGAGTAAAAAGTAATTGAGTTTCCTCTCCATGCAGTTGTTTGTCTAATATAATAAAACACAATAGAATAGATAAAGATCAATTAGTTGATTCTTACCTGTCTTGCTGAGCAAATACAGACACACGTCTCTGTCAGGCCGCTAGGCAGCGTCTACCTGCACACCCTGGCAAACTCTTCCTTGACATGACAGGGCTTGTTCAAGTGTTACAAAAAAGACTTGTACAACCTTGACACAGACTAACAGACAAACCGACAGCCGCGTCATTTAAAATGGTGTTTCCCCCAGTAACACAACCAAGTCAACCTATACATTACATAGTAGCATTTAACTGCCAACAGAGTGTCTGTTTACCTTTGTCTATGCTGCTGCTTAGGTGAGAGTTGTAAGTCCTTGGACATTTGATCCTTTTTTTTTTTTTTTTTTTGCTAATTCTTCCCAGTGTTAACTCCCTCTTGCATTGTTGAGCCCTCCAGGTGTGTTGCTGGTGAAAGTCTTCTGTGCCTAAGAGATAAGCCAGGTGAGGTCAGAGTACAAGAGTGTTAAGGCACCTAGGCGGAGCCTTTTCTTCAAATCTTTTTTCTCAAAGCTTTTCGTAACTTATATTTGCAGTAATCTCCCTTTCATATTGGTTGCCAGTTGTCAGATGATATCATCCTGGTTGCGGTGTGAGTTGGCCTTTTAGTCATAAGTGTTGATCTAAGTCCTGCTGGGTGGTTGGCTGCACCCATTACCTGCGCGAGACCTGTGATATTGAGACAGAACCAAATGTGGGAGAAACCACCGCGCACAACGCACAGCTGAATGGTGTGAGAGTGTTTTAGAGAGGGGAAGAGTGAGAGAGGTTGAGTTTGAATAGGTCTGTGAGTGTACGACAGGATTTGTTTGAGAGTGTGTGTTTCATAGATTGTGTGCTTGCGTCTAAAAGGAAGTCATAGTCACTGAGCAAACAGGTCAGTCACCCAGAGGATAGGGGTTAACTGATCTCTAATCTCCATGTCATTGTCCCTCTGCTCTGCTGATTTCCTGATTTCCTGCTTACTGTTGGCTTGTGTAAAGCCCCGGAGTCCAGCCCACTCCACAGGCCCTTCTGCCTGACTGGAGCCCTATAGCTTCTCTATGTAACCAAAGCACACTACTGCCCACAGACATGTATGTACAGGCGCGCTGGGTTGCACAAGAGAGATAACTTGTTGCATTTCCAATTCTCACGCCCCCGGCGTGTTGTCGTTGGCTCTGGAATGCTATAGCAATACAAAAATGAAAAATGTGCAACAGCAAACTTTTCTGCTCAACGGAATTTGTTTGTGTTAAAATGGCAGGGTTAGAGCATTTTGTTGTGCTCTCACAGCCAGTAATTGTTACTTGTGTTGATCATTCCCTTTTGGTGGTGTTGAAAACTTGTTCAATCTTCTACAACCTGTCTCTCTGATAGAAGTCTTATAATGAACACTGTTCCAGCAGAAAGGAGGACACGGCTGTAGATTCCTTTGTCCAGAGTCTCAATGCTTCTCCTTGTTCACTAAACTTAAAACATGCACAGTTTGAAGGAACCGGACAAATGGTATCTTTCACTCGTCCAGTCCTTTCAAATTGATCCGATAAACAATGGGCGTGCCGCCTGATCCTCTTTTGTACTTCTGCTCTATGCTGCAGCGCCAGAGCAGTCTGCGAGACCAGACACAATTACTCACGCAAATGAAATTATCATAACATTTACTCAAGACTGAAACAGAACATTTTTGACCATTTCTCTTCGGAGAAACCCCCTCCTCCTTCCACCTACAACCACAAAACTGCGTTCATGCTAGAAGACAATCAGGGCGAAGAGCTAATGTTATTGTGGTGGTATTTGGGAGTGACCTCACAAGATCTGCCGTCTGACCACGGATGGACTCACTCTGTTTGTTGTGTTGTCCTTCCGTGTAGCCTGTGGGCTGATGCGTTTAGCCCTAGCTGGATTTCTATATAAGCCTCTGACCATAGCGGGCAGTGTGGTTTGATGCAGCTATGCTGGGCCTGAAATCGGGGATGCTGCCTGTTTTTGTTGTTGCAGGATAAAAAGTGTTTCCAGATATTGCTTTGACTGGCGCTAGAAGCCCAAACTGAGGCTTTGGTGGATATTCTTCTGGCCCTTTGTTGTGTGTTCTCTAGCTTCCGCTGTATCGAGACCCGTAGACAACCAGCATTTAGACTAGATTTGCAACAAGAACTGTCTGATTCTTTCATATGAAAAACATTTTTCGATGAGGACAAACATAGGACACACTGCACTTTGATCAAATTCAGCTTGTAGTACATCCATGAATCACCCAGAGTATGAAAAGCACAAGACTAGACAGCTCATTCCTTGTAGTCCACTACTGTATCTGTATGTCTAGTATTTGTGTAGCTACTCTTTGTAATGTCCTGTCATCAATTCTGGTGAGAACATCCAAGTTAGCATTTGTCATCATCCGAACCACTGTCGTCACTCTTTTGTTTCCACAGTTATGACTCAATGATGAGCCTTGTGAAGGCGCGCCAACAGAAACTTGGCACTCTGGCTTCTCAGAGCGAGTGCAGACACTCAACACTTGCATGACCGCCACATGACAGAGATCTGACACCAGGTGTGATGTTATTGAATAGTATAACAAGTGCAGACTCCTTAACACATGACAAATCTTACAGTAGCCCTTAATCAACAGGGTATGGTCACCTCGGGTCCAACACAGTAAGCAGGTGAATAGGCTGGATAATGAATGGAGGGATACAACAGAAATGTCTGATGAGGTAATGTATATCGATGCCAAATACTATAACAATATAAAATGGCGTACTTGTTTACACGTTGTACCTCTACAACAAAAAATATTTAGAGCTCTCCATTTAGTTTTTACAGGATTGAGTATAAAAAGTATAATGTACATATGCATAACTCATAACAAATTTGTTGTACATTGTGGACAGTCTGTGTAGGCGGGGAATGCACTGCTGCATCTCCATTGACTCATTAGAAATTCTAAAGCCATGGTTGGTCTAGACAGTTTGTTTGTTCTGCACATTAAATAGAATAGAATAACCATATTAATATAGGAGTGCACAAACATTTATAAACGTTTTGTCTGGAACCTTGATCTCATAATGCCTGAGCTCTTTTTGACATCTTCAAGTTTCAGGCTGCGTTTGTGGCCACTTCTCTTTTAATGGGAAATCTGTTGCAGTCAGAGGGCTTTTCCCGGAAGGCCAACACGTGAAAGACATAACGATGTATTGTTGGATACTAAAGAGGCCAAACTCCCCACGTCTCCCTATTCTAGGATCCCTGAGCTCATCCATCAGAAAGAGAAGTGCCAGGGCAGCAGGAGTGCAGGTCTTTGCTGCCATTTCTCTCTTCACTGTTTATTTCCTTGACTTTAACAGTTTCCAAAGACACTCTCTGTTTCTATTTAATAGGCTTCTATTCTGTCCAATACCACGTACTGTGACCACGTACAACCACGTGCGGACACGTCCACACACACACACACACCTACTTAGTACCTCACAGCCACTGGTGCCTTTTTCCCCCTTCACTTTACATTTGAGCGTTATTGGCTGAATCATGCAACTACCACTTCCTGCACGCACTGTTCATTCAGACACTGTTTCCTGCCTTTGCTGCTGAAAATGTCAAATGATCTGCATTTTTTTATTTCATCGACAGCCTTTAGAAATCAGCTTTGTGTTTTTATTTTAAGTTTTTGTCACTGCTGTAAACGACTTTATCTGACTTTCATTTGAGAAAATAGAGCAATACGCAGCATCTTGTTTCAATTGCAGCTTGGCTTTGTGATTTAGATGTTTAAAGTAGCTGTATTTTACATACAGTGATTATCTTTCTCAGTACTGTTTCAAGGATGTCTGTAAATTCTGCAGCTTGCATGCAAAATAATGACCTGAAGATGTATTCACTGAGACTACATCTGCGTTTTTCTGTTGGCATGGCTCTTGCTGTCAAATAAAAGGAGGTCTTGTCTTGGAGTTCCATTCTAAACCAGATGTTAGCAGGACATTATGCATATAAAGGGTTAAATTCAGGAAGTCGATTTGGGCCTTAATCTCTATGTAGTGTTTGTTCTTCACTAACAAAAACAGTGTAATAGACCAGACCTTTGGGGTTTTATGTCTGCCGTGTCTCATAATGAATGATGATTAATCCTCGACCATTTACAAAGCTTGTGTTTCGTCTGCAGAGGAATTTCACCTTGGCTCCAATGTTGCATGTGTAGTACCCCTGCCCACTGCCTGTTTGTTTGAGTTAGCAGGAGTGCCTTACCCCCCACCCCCCGCCACCACACACACACACACACACACAC
>JAVQJL010103471.1:0-14223 GCA_036024295.1 Nannoperca obscura
ATGGGAGCCAGAGCTTTCAGCTATCAAGCTCCTCTTATGTGGAACCAGCTTCCAGTTTGTTTACGGGAGGCAGACACCCTCCTCACATTCAAGAGTAGGCTTAAGACTTTCCTCTTTGCATACATAAACTGTACTGTACTCTCTTTCCTCCTGCTCTTGCAATCTCCCTCTCTCTTTTTCAGCCCAACCAGTTGAGGCAAATGACCGCCCACTCAGAGACTGGTTCTGGACTATATAAATACAATTTAATTGAAAATATGGGGTGTTTTAACAAATTTTTACAAAATTAACTCATCAACCCATTTTTTTTATCCCATATTTGCTATGTGTTCTCCAGATTCAGTGTGTGATGTTTTATACAAACCAACCAAACAGTGGTGAAAATATTCAATCTTAAACTAGAACTCTTTGTAGACTGCCCTCTGGCGGAGAGCCTGTGTCTGCACAGGTCATTGCATCTCACAATTTGTGCAATCTGGCTCTTCCTGTGGGCTTGCACATTCTATTGCATGTTCAAGTTGCAGAAATGGAACTCATGGACTAATACTTTTACGCTCAATTTAAATATTTGTTAAGTGGCAGTGTGCAGCCAGCTGTACCTGAACCAGATGTCTGTGCAATTTGCTGCAGTCCAGGAAGGGAAGCTCCTCTGGGAGAGACATCAACAGGTCCAACATTATAGCACTTTCTGAAGGATACAAAACAATATTAGAAAACTAATTAATTTCAGTGCAGTGGAAGGGAAATGTCTCAAAGTTTAAATTGCTTCTAAAAACAATAACAACTGCAGAAACATGGACAGTGACATACATTAGGGCTGCACAACATTTCAGTGATGATATTGTTGGCCGATAAATAAGAATATCTATTGTTATTGTTCCAATAATGGCATTTCAAACAATAATTATGTTATCTTAATTATTCATTCATGCAACAAAATCTGCCATTAATGAAGACAGCTCAAGCAGTTTGTCAAACACCTGCTGAACAAGCAGAACATTAACTCTAAATTCAGTCACCCCCTGGGCCACATCTTAATCCACAACCAGTTTTGCACAGCCATACCGAGCGCTGGTTATACTAATAGAAAACTGTTATAAACTGATATACTGAAAACAAATGCTAATTGTATGTAACAGTTGACCCAAATTAGCTATGTATCTTAAACTAAGTTGAATTCTCAAAGACTCTGAGGCTGACCCCAACCTTCCTCTCTACCAGCAGTACCTGTCAGCTTTCTCTTCACATCAGCAGCAGACGGAGGATGACAGACGATAGGATGAATGATATATGAAAATTGAACTTTCATTCAAACGTATAAGAGAAAAAAAAAAGATATGTATTTTAACTGCAATGACATGTTTAAATAATGTATGTCAAACTCAGATTGAAGAGAGGTTACTGATTGTGTCAACAGGCAGCTTGTTCGTTTTCAGCTGTGCCTCGGGAACAGATAAAAGTCCTCTGTCTGAGGATCTCAGGCTATGTACTGGCTTGTATGCAACTAGGAGGGTCAGATATATAAGATGGAGAGAAGCCATGGAGAGCCTTAAAAGTCACCAATGAAATCATAAAATCCATTCTAAAACCAATTGGGAGCCAATGCAAGGATGCTAAAACCGGCGTGATATTATCACTTCTCTTGGATATTGTTAAAAACCTGGAAGTTGGGTTCTGTACAGTCTGAAGCCGATTAATAGAATTTTGGATTTGGCGGGTAGCAATAGTGTACATGTGATAAGATGAAGGCATGTAAAATGGTCTGAAGGATTTAAGATAAAATGGATCGTATTTTGACCAGACTGCACAAGTTTTGTTGTGTACTGCTTAAAGCTTAAGTTTCTGTCCAACCAAACACCAAGATTCTTTGCAACAGGCGTCATGTGTCCCAACAGGTAACAAGATGATGGCAGGATTTCTTTTGCTATATATAGCATTATAATGTACTTGGAGACCTGATATCTTCTGTGTTCAGACTTACAGCTACAAATATTTTGGTTTATTCAAAGCTGCTTTTCTTGTGTAGGTATAGACCTGACTTTTGGAGGAGCAACATTATTCCATTTGGATGCACAGACTGAGTTAAAACTGTCAATTTGTTGGAAAGCTAGTGTTTAGACAGGAATAGGCTATGGTAATTAAAAAGTGTAAAGAACTAAAAACTGACACACTTTGTTCATTAAAAATGTGGGAGCATGTGATGGAATGTTGTTGAATGATGCTGCAGGGGATTTGTTTAAGTATCTGCCATGAATATTTAAATACACTTTTCTGACTCACCCATTGGGGTGAGATGACACTCCTCATTCGGCTCGTGGATGGCACTCAGGTAGCGATAGATCCTCTCAAAGTCCACTACGCACTTGACACCGAATATCCTGGGACTGTCTTTTGTGGCATATTTGCTAGTGCGACCAAACCTGGTATGAAATGCTGCGGCAGGGGTGGAGAGTGGTAGTGTGGAGTGGGTGGAAGAGCAGCTGGAATCGGTTGAACTGGAAAATGCAACAGAGGGTGGGGCACTACTAGGGACTGGAGATACACTTGTGGCAGAGGAAGAGAGGAGCGTGTGGGGACTAGAAGTAGAGGTTGTGGATGTTGTGGTGGAGTGCTGCTCTGAGGGCTGCTGGGTAGTGTGGATTACAGGGCTGCCACTCTGAATCTTTACCACTGTTGCAGATTTAGAGCTGGGTGTGACTTGTCCTGCAAGTGGGGTCACAGTCTGTGAGCCAAGCTGTGGGGATGTAGAAGGTGCGACGAGTATTCCTGCTGCACCCTGCTGGCAGGAGGTGGCAGCAGGTGATGTTCCAGCTGTGGTAGGAAGCTGTTGCTCGGGTAGAGGGATTTTGCTGTTTGGCACGCTAACAACTTGGGATGGTGTTGGGAATCTTTTGGTTGGGCCCATGGTTTGTGCTGGAGTCTTGAGTATCAGGAAAGGATTGGTTGTGTTGGTGCCAGGACACTCACCTAAGGGAGAAAACATCTTATATTGTTAAAGCTGCAGTATGTTTTATCACAGCAATATGAAGTACAGCAGCGATACACCTGAGCATGGAGATTCCTCATGGAGCATGGAGATGACCCTTGGTCAGAACCCATGTTTGAAGTGACGAGGTTGTGTACGTGTCTTTTGCTCGACGTCCTCCCAGATCTATATTTTTCATACTCTACTCTCAGAGAGCTCCTAACTTAGCCTATAATGTTCTAGCAGATTCTCAGAGCACTTTGACCTCAAATAATTGGCGGCCCTTTTGGAGAAGACCTGGTCTGATTAGGAGAGACTGCATTCATTCCACTTTGGATGGGGCCGCTCTCATATCTAGAAATCTGGCCGAGTTTATTAGTGGCCCTAAGCCATGACAACTCAGAGTTCAGACCACAGACTTAATACAGTCTATGGTCCAGACCAGGAGGCAGAGCTGCAGTCCTACACACTTCTCTGCGCTTCCATTAGAGCAGTTACCACCCTAAACTCCACAGAGAGGGTGTCTTGTCCCCCACCACTTAAATTATTTAAATCAAAAGTAAACGGAAGAGTTGCACATAAAAACCCAATAAAAAGAAAAAACGCCACTGCAGCAGTACAACAAAGTAGGACTTTAATTAATTAATAAAATGTGGACTATTAAACATCAGATCTCTGTCATCTAAAACTGTTCTAGTAAACGATCCAATATCAGATTATAATATCGATTTATTCTGCCTTAACGAAACCTGGCTGTGTCATGATGAATACTTTATTGATACAGTTACACTGCTCAATAAAGTTATTGAAAAAAGAATAATAATCAGTAGAATATAGAGGGTGTAGACGGTGTAGAATGTAGAGGGTCCGAATATGGTTGGACCAGGGGCTGGAGCTGCTCCAAGACCAGTCTTTCCAGGGCCTTCATGATGTGGGAGGTCAGTGCCATAGGTCTGTAGTCCTTGGCTCCACTAGGGCGTAGAGTCTTGGAACAGGAACTAGGCAGGAAGTCTTCCACAGCACAGGCTTTAAGCACCCTCGGGCTGACACCGTCAGGTCCTGCAGCCTTCCCAGAGTGGAGTCTCCTCAGCTGTCTTCTCACGTTGTCCGCTTTTGTTTTTTTTCACAAGGAACAGTGAATGAAAGTGAGTGAGTGAAATGCTAATGTCAGAATGCTAAAATGCTAACATACTGATGTTTAGCAGATAATGGTAATTGTTAACCATCTTAATTTAGTATGTTAGCATGCTAACATTTGCTAATTGGTAATAAACACAAAATACAGCTGAAGCTTGAAGGTATTTGGTCATAAAGTCATAAAGTATTGACATGACATGATGGAGGATCAGAGTATAGATACCATACCAAGATATTACAATCCATCCTCTGGGAACCATGGATACTTGGACCAAATTACATGTCAATCTATCAAACAGTTGTTAATATATTTCCCTGAAAACCATAAATGGTTATAAGGAAAAGTCAGGAGATCACCAAAGTCTGTAGGGTTCATCCTCTGGAAACCATACATTCATTTAATGGTATTTCAGTCTAGACCACAGACGACATTACTATCCATCACACAGCATGGCTAAACAATACTATCTGGATAACTAGAGAAAACCCCCTTTGGAGTAATCCTGAAATGTGAAAATTAAATAAATGCTAATATGTGTGATTAGAAGTTGTGAGCAGGAAGGAAAATGTGAGACATCTGTATATTCTGAGATTTTATTGATAACATTCTTTTTCATTAATGACATGACAGATTCACACAAAACATGTCTTCGTCTGCAACGTGACACACTTTAAAGGGTTACAGCTGTTTAACTATAGCCACACTCTGAAAGCAGATGTTTAAAATAACAGTGATATAAAAGCTCAAAAGTAACATTGTGCTGATCTTTTACACCTGCCATTGATCTCAGTTTAGTTAGATGGAGTAATGACTGTAGACGTATAATAAAGTACAATAATTCAATGAAACTTTCTATAGCCTACATACTGATACTGTGGCTTTTGTATTCATAGATACATCCTTTAAATCCTTTCCAACATATCTCTGTCTTACATGAGTCTTAAAGACAATGTTTAAAGCACTGTGGTGATAGGTAGTTCAGCTGTCACAGTTTTTTATAACAAATGGAGTGACACTTACTGTAGAGCCACTGATAGAACGAGCTAACTAAAGCCATGACAAAAAAAAAAATCTCAATTTAACCAGAATGGTTGAAAGCCCAAAACAGGGGGAAAATGTGTCTATTAACATGCATTAATGTGGACATTAATTCGTATCATCAGCCAGTCCTGCATAAGACTGTCCTTCCCAACATACTGGGGCATTCCATTACATTACTGTACCATGATAAGGTGATCATAAGTCCAAAAATCTTCTTGCATAGAAACAAGTCCAAAAATCTTCTTGCATAGAAACTCCAGTTAATGGGTGGTGGCCACCGTGTACATTTGTACACTGATAAATGTCCTGGGCAAACTAACAAAATAAACAAAAACAGTAGCTTTCACAATCTGAGCAGCTGTCTGCGGCACAATTCACAACATGATGAAATGCATAGAAAGAAGCTTAAGGAAGTTGATAAATGCTTTAATTTCAACCAGTCAAATCATATTATTTATATTTTTAAAAGGATGAAAGAATTATTATTATTTTTACTTTTGATCAATATCCCTGCATGTAATTTAGGCTTACATCCACCTCAGATGCGATAGGTGTGCTTTTCAACTGTAGTACGTAGCACAAATGATGCTATATTTTACAGTTGCCTAAGTAGTACCTTTTTTTTCTTTTACTTCAATGAAGTTCTAAAAAAATTTATCAATTTTTTTGTTTCAGTGTAAGATAAAGCACACACATCAAGGACATTACAAACAAGAAATTAATTTAGATTATTAGTTATACCATGGCCAGTCAACAATGGCATGCAAACATGTTGCAGGCAAGAGATCAGGGGCCAGGATTTCCATTAGACCAGTCCCTTGGTATCTCTTTTAGCTGGGATAGATCCAAATTCTTAGGGTACCTTTGTCTGTGCTATTTTATGTGTGCACAATTTGTGATGCGATGTACACTTAGCCTTCATGCGTCTTGGGTGGATGGGATAGCTGTACAATGTCAAAATAGTGTAAATGCATTCAAGATGGACTCTAATCCTGTTATTTGCATATTTTTATACACATATTTAATAGATATAAATCCATTTCTCCAAGACGCATACATAATCTTTACTCCTGCCATAGTGTAACTACATCAGTAAGTTGTCTGTCTCCTCCTATCCTTGATCCTATGATGGATTCATGTGTATGATTTTATCCAGATACGAGATACTTGAAATGACAAGTGTAAATGGAGCCTATGTCTTCATGCTTTTAATTCAAGATACATCCAGGTAGTCTATTTTGTAGAAAATATAAGCAGGTTTAAATTCTACTTTTCAAGTTGATGTCAATAAGGCTAATGTAAGCAAAGCAAAGACTGCATGTGGAGAACAGTGGGAGTAAGAAGGTTGGGAAAAGGAGGGATGGATGAGCAAAGGGGCAAAGGTGCTATGAAGATTTTAAAAAAGGGTTTATTTGAAGGAGGTGCGGACCTGACGGCCTTTCAGAGGCTGAGGAGGCCGGAAGTTGTCCACCATGCAGCATGGAGTGTCTCCTTCCCCAGTGAAGAGGAGGCTGCGGAACTTGGACATCTAATGACGACAGAGAAACCAGGAGACATAGGGAAAGATAATTAAGATCTGATTTCCATGGGCTTTCAATGTCTTCGAGTTTACCCACTTACATGGGACCAATTTATCTCTGGGAGCTTCTACGCGGTAAATAATATTGGACACTTTGTTCTTCGGGGGGTTAGTGTATGAAATATACTGTGAGGGCCAAAATGATTAATCTGAAATGAACTTTCAAATCCAAACAGACACATACATACAGAAAAAAAAAGTTTTTAACTGTAAATATGTGTATCACCTGTGTGATTATGTGTACAGCGCAAAATAAATATTGTTTGGACATTCCAGATCCAATCAGAAAGTAATGTTTTCTGTGGCTAAAGAATAATTTCATCAATGCAAATGGACAGTAGTGTTTACTCCTCTCTGTAGTCCCTGGGAGTGAAAGAACCTGGTTCTTGTTAAACGATCAGCTAACAGCTGAAATGTGGAATTGAATGCAGTCGGCTTCACTTGCTCCTGTTTATCTACAGTGCAGCGCTGTACAGGGCAGCTACCTCACACCCTCTTTCTGAAGTTATCTCACATGTGCACATGGTGGGGCAAAACACAGCCCTCTTGACACTCAAAATATGCCCTTATTGCACATAGTAGCATTAAAATGTATAAGGAAGCTGTCCAGCAAATGTAACAGACTTAATTTCTTTCTGCAAAACAAGCCAAATCTCAGAAACAAGAGTACATGTTGGGTGTAAAAGATCTGGCTGTGTGTGTGTGTGTGTGTGTGTGTGTGTGTGAAACAACTAAAGCAGCAGTGTGGCATAAACAACAACTCCTCTGGGAGCATTTAGCTGTTAGCTAGCTGGTGAGCTTAAATTTAATTTCCCTCAGCAGGCACACTCAGCAATGCTTGCAGTTCTCCGTCACAACATGTTGCCCTGCAATTTAGGGTATTGGTGTATTCATTCCTACAATGCAGAAAGGACATATTTTTCTATAGAAGCATATCTTATAGTTGTACTATAAGCATTGCATTAAACCTTTAGAGGGAAAACCCCATTACTAATCCATGTGGGGTTTATGTCACATCAACGTACAATGTGGCAGCATACAAACTGTCCACTGTTGATACAGGCAGTCAGCATAATCTAAGTGAAACACAAGGCGCTCAAGACTACGATCCACCCTGCTCTAAAACATGATATGGATTCTTAAACTCCTGACCTCGCTAATGTTCGGTCCAACATTCAACAATGATTGTCGGATCAAAGTGTGTATGAAGCTATTCAAAAATGATGAAAAAAGAGTCTCATGAGGAAATAGCCAGTTCTCTTAATTATGCAGTAAGTGACTTTTTGTCACTTTTTTCTGTTATACAGTGGAGACCAAAATTCCTATCACAAAAAATGTAATAGTTCAAGCAAATGTCACTGTGGCCTCAAGTTGTCCAAGGGCCCTTTTTTTTACTGTTTAGCTGGTGGTGTGTTGGGTTGCCCAAGAAATTGCTTCTGTTTACTCAAGAGGCTTTGGTTGTGATGTTTCATAACTAACAGCAACAAGCTATAATTATTTTGTTCAAATGAATAACAGAAATTGCTCTGAAAGAGATTTAAACCTTATGACTCAGTTCTTGTTTAACACATTTGAACTGTATTATACTGATATATACGGAGACGAGCTCTATTAATTGTGTGCTTCTGATCTTACTTTGCAACCTGATATGCTGCCTGTCACTGTTCATGGGGCTTAATTGCATTAATTTCTGAGAAGGTACACAATCACTGTTCAAAAGGAAGCCGGATATACAGGATAGACATCATGCACAATCAGCTAAAAGCTGTATTAGTGCTCAAAGTCTTTCATTTGAGAAACACACACCATGGGGGAACAGTCTGAGGTTAGAATGTGGAATTTTACAGGTCAAATAGGTCAAATCCAAAAGAGTTGGCTCCTCTCTCAGATGGAGTTTGCATGCAAGCTCTACTTCTCTAGAAACTTAAACAACCTCACATTTCTGTTGTTGCTCCAAAACGACACATACAGGCACACCTTCATCATCATGAGAACAATAATAAACACGTGGTTAACGTTGTAAAGCGGCTGCAGTTTGGTTAGGTTAAGGCACCAAAACTAGGAAAAGATCATGGTTTGAGTTCAAATAAGTACTTTACTAAGTTAACAGAGATCCAATTTCATATTTGTGATACTGAGTAAATCCTTCTTGCACTATTGCCCTTCAAATACGTAACTGATGACTCTTTTATCTCTTCTCTCTTATTCTGAAGCTACAGAGTGTATATGTCTTGGATCAGTGTGTCCTGATTTTCTGCGCAGCAGCGTTGTCTAATGTGTCTGTTTGTTTTCTTACTCATTTTGGTTTTATGTAGGAAAAGCGAGTAAGTATGTAAAGTTAAGTACTTGGGCAGGGCTGACACTAATTGGCTCCTTGAGGACGATCCAGGTGACACTCTCCAACAGTGGGGGCGTGGTCAGAGAGCCATCATAGGTCCAATAATGCAGAGAACCAGGTAGAAGAGTCTTTGGGTCAAAGTTAGCAAAGGTGGTCTGCTTTCCCTGAAGGCGTGAGGGAAGGATGGATGGAAGGAAAGCATAACTTATTGTTAACCACGCCAATGGAGTTTCCCAAGCTTATAAATTGCTGTTCATAGTCAGTATGAGCAAAGATATTTTTGGAATTCTGAGACAGTTGTTTTTACCTTGGTCTTAATAGCATCCAAGGCATCCAGAACTTTCTGAAGCCTGGGGTTGGCAGCACCAATCTGAAGCACAACACACACAAATGAATTTAATGACTAATACACCTTCCCACCCCTAGTGTAGTGCAGTCATACACTGATGGTTTGTTAGTAATGAATCACCTTGAGAAAGACCCCGACCACAGCGAGTCCATCAGGCTGGCTGGCTGCATCTCCAAAGCTAGGGTACTTAGTGTTCCAGTGCACCAGGTGTAGCTAGCAAGAAGAACAGGCAAAGTTAGTCTTTTAAGGCCCATGCTAGAGGCAGGGTGTCCTCTTACCCAAAACATGGTTAATAGTGGGGAGAGATAGCCAATTGCAATTATTTTCAAGCTTCTCTTGTGTTTAGCTAGTCTTTGTGAGCAATTAAGATCCAAAAATGTGAGGTGGAGGGATAGAACGGAGTGGCAGGGGCATCTGTGATAATGTATGGCTGCAATCTGACTGATCTCCTCATGCACTGAGATCATGAGTCCAATTCCCTGCAACGCCACAGAAAAGATCTCAGTTTTTTAATCATATAGATTGTTTAAATGTTCAGTTACCTTTGTCAGCTGTCATCAGTAAATTCAGTTTCCCTACATGGAGATCTAAATCACACTGCAGGGAATTCAATTGCGGTGGTGGATACTGAATCGTTTATTTATTTGTTAGTTTTGTGGCCTAAAATATATACATTTGAATGTATTAGCTCTACAGATACTGACATCAACCAATTAATGCATTGTCATTTTTTATTGTGGAATTTAAAGCCCTAAATTCCCAGATCTAAAATACAGTGTTTTTACTTGTGCCCCTGCCTCACAATCCCCTGTGGTGCTCAGAAATACTGCATATGAAGAACTAAAAGAACCATTCTAAACACGTTTTTTTATCCAAAGCCTTTTGACAAAGACCATTAACATCACACAACCTTTGTGTTAATGTTATGTGCCATTAACATGACATCCCCCTTCAGGTAGTAGCTTCAGTACCTCACAGGGGAACTTGATGCCATTGACAGTGTGCTCAGAGCCTCGATCATCACTGGCTCCCCAGTGGAAATGAAACTGCTTCAAACGATATATTCCAGAAACAGGACCTCCGGTCAGGACTGGTTAGAACAAAACAACCAAATCATTGGAGACATCAACAGTTAGTCAAATTATGCCCATCAGTAATCTGCACATTATCAAACATAGCTATATTCCTATCACTTCCATTTGTTTCAGTTACATTTTATTGCTTTTATTGTTTGTTTGTTGTCAAATGTCCATTCACCTTTCCATTTTTAACTATTCTGTTTTTAATCTGTCAGTCCACTCCAATACTACCAGTGAAGAGTTTATTTTTACTTGAAAGTTGTACTTTCTTTGTCCTGTTAGGATGGTTATTCATGCTAACTATGTTTTTCTTCCGTTCATTCCTGGGAAACACTGCTGCTGCTTTAAATGAGAAGGGCTGGGGTAATATGTGGTGCCATAATTAACTCAGAGTGCACATTTTATAACATTTCAATAACAATGCAAATTTTAAGTCATATATAATGTTTGAAATGATATTGATATGATTTTTAGAATGCTGGGTGGATGTAGAATGAACAGTGGGTGCAGCAGAGCGAGGTGGTGCAGATATCCTCCAGATAATGAAACAAAGTTGATCAGGGTTAACTGAACGCTGACATCATTAGAGGCTCTTATCTGCTACAGTGCACACAGCAAGGGTGGAGGCACAAGCAAGATGGACAGATACATTTTACTAATACTTTCTGGATACATTATTTAGTAAATAAATAAATGTCTATGCTTACTGGAACTATCTGTGTCATCCACAAAGTCCACCTGGAAGGAGTGTCCGTTGTTGAGAATTCCCTTTGCATTGGAGGCATCATACTTGAGTTTCAGAGCCTTCAAAGTGGAGTCGTAGTGGGCCTCTTTAGGGACAATGTTGATGGGAGACTGTCTGGGCCCGTTAGCTAAAGGAAACTCTTCTGCCCATTTTTCAGGTCCTACAAATACAATAAAAATAGAAATATAAAAGTATATTATCCTATTCTATTGTGTTCTGTGGAGTTCTTTAACACCAACCTTTAAGTAATTCATCTAGATGTATAACTAATACTCCTTTCTTTTCCTCACTTCTGCTGTGATCCTTGCTTTGTCAGGACGATTCCACAGACAAATAATAATCGATTAATAGTAAAAGTTCTACATTCAAAAATCTACTTAGTTTTATTTTAATGGTATAAATGGTACTTCAAGTATCAAAAGTTAAATAAGTCGTGATTTTTATATTGTATTAATATTACTGTTAAGCAGCAGTTTAAAAAATGGAAAGTATTGAAGTTAAGTGCCTCACAATGGTACCTTAAATTTAACTCAGTCCTTGATTCTCTATCCTTATGTTATGTTGCCTTATTACAAGCTAGTTTCAGATTCTTCTCATGTTACCTCTATTCAGTGATTAGAATCCATAGTTAAGTAATTCACAGTTTCACATAGTATCACCTGCGCTTTTAGCAGTAAATTGAACAAAAATTCCGATTAAATCATTGATGAATGAATGTGTGTATTATTTGTAATGTGGGCAGTCAAGATGCTGCTAGTTCTCTAATTTGAACTCTAGCAATACTTCACCTTTTAAAAGTGTGTCATGTACAATCTATCTGACTACAGCCAGCAGATTCTGAAATTGAAAAGAACAATATTTAAAACGGAAATGTTCTGTTAACTACCAACCCGAACCTGAAGTTGTACTGCACTGTGTTGATGGTTTAAGTAATGACATTGTTAGAGAGGAATGGCACAGTGTGGAGTGCAATATACCTGCTGCACTAAAGCAACAGTGCGCTCGGAGTGGAGCAGCATAACCTTAACCTGTTACAGAAACATCCAGCACATCACACCGGCTGGATGCTGTGAGATCCTCACCGTCAGTTGCTCCGTATCCCCATCCATGAGCCATCGCTGATCCTACTGCTGCCCTGGTGACACAAAACAATGATTAATCCGAGTCCGTTTGCAGGTCGAAAGGCGGATGATGCTGATGCTGATCTGGTGTAAACACCCGCTGGAACGCCGCTGCCGGACTTTATATAGGCTCTCTGCGTCCCCACACCGGTGGGTTTGGCTTCGCGGTCCTTCAGCGGGCCGGTCACTCAGGGGGACAGTGCAACCATCCAGAGATGCGATGGTGGCGTCCTTCACTGCCGGAGCTCTCCACCTCCCCTCCCCTCCTCTCCTGTCCTCTATCTTTTTTCGGAATATTGAGAGGCTGTTGGTTTTTATCACTGACTCTCTCCTCTCCTAGCGGAGGCGGATTAGTCCCTGATGCGCGCACATCATCCACACGCATCCATCACATCCATCCCAGCACCCAGCGCTGCTCTCAGCTGTGCTCCAGGAGCATTAGCATACAGGTTCAGCGTTTGGAGCAGCGCCGGGAGGATCGTACGGTCCTGCGGATTTGATCGCAATATCCTGAGGTCGACATGTTCCTTTCACCTCTTGCCAGCCTTCATTAATCTTGGTTATCCAGCTCCCGGTGTAGTCTAATCGACTGGTTTATGAAGGCTGCTTGCGCCACAGGATGTTCATGCTTGCGGCTCTCTGCATTGCCGGACCTGAAGTTTGGGGGCCTGAAGCAGAAGACCCCAAACTCGTAGGCTACTCTGTGTCCTGACTGTGTCTTATTCATGTTTTCCCTGTATCACCCCCCCCCCCCACACGAACTGACAGCCCTTCTGTTCAGTACACAGGAGGCACAGATTACATCTACACAAAAGCCACTGGTGGAATCGGCAGGACTTACCCTTTCCACTAATAACTCTTCAAATATCTGTTGAGGATAAACACACATAAATACATTAAAGATCATATAATCTCAAAAGTCTTATTAGCATAAGCTGTTACCTCAGAGCCATTAAAATAAGACATTTTCTTTAGTGTGCAGTTATCCAGTTGACCGTATCCATGGTAACAGAACAGGAACTGCTAGCAGCTTACAGAATGTGGCATTCATGGTGCAGATTTGCCAACCTGTAATAACTCTAGGCTGTAAAACAGTACTCAGCAAAAAGAGCTACGACATGACTATATATATACACTACTGTTATTTTGTTATTTCACAGTACTAAGGCAATGAATGCTTTTTTAATAACTGTCCTTGACACTCTCCTTAATCCATTCATATACAGACTTTTTGCCTGTTGCCAACCAATTGATCAAAACTGTAATAATATAATTTCAAACTGTATAAATAGAATTCTATAAAACTATATTTATTTATAGCACCACACATATCCCAAATGATGGCATTTGTGCATAGCTAACAATAAGCTTATATGGCATGCCTCGCTAAGACATGCAATGGAGCAAAAGTAGACAAAGGGTTTAAATCCATTTTTATTAATAATTTAATAAAGAGACACACCTTTATCTTGCTTGTTTGGAGGCCCCTGGCTCTCATGCAGCACTTAGTAGAGTCTTTTCTTTGCCTTGAGCTGGCCATAGATCTTCTGCTCCAGAGGGAATTTGGAATTAAAAGAAGATATTACGGCACATGTGATTCAAATAAATCTCTCAAATCTATCTTAAATTCCAAAATGTATCATTCATGTATCCAGGAAAACCAACAGAGCTTTATGAACCAGCCCACTTCACAGTCATTTAGACTAAAAACAAGTAGGTCTTATTGTTCAGTTTGTTATCTTATCAGTTATACAGTGGGTACGGAAAGTATTCAGACCCCTTTAAATTTTTCACTCTTTGTTTTATTGCAGCCATTTGCTAAAATCGAAAAAGTTCATTTTATTTCTCATTAATGTACACTCAGCACC
>JAVQJL010103474.1:0-11202 GCA_036024295.1 Nannoperca obscura
TACAAGTTGTTCGTGGAATACATTTGAGCCATACAATTAAAAATGTTCTTTTTTTGGCCCAAGTTTGGCTGAACTCAGAAACCTGACATGACTTGGCTCAGTTGAAGGATCTTGTAACACACAATGCACAGTCACCCCACACCTCCTGGATGGTCTAACCCTTCACAGCTCCCCACGGCTGCAGGGTGGCATGAGGCAGAATGAACTGCGGAGACGCTTGCGGCAAGATGTAGTAGCCAAATACCTGCTGGGGCGGCGGGGGTGGTGCCGGAGGAACGCACACCGTGTTGAGAAACACTGGAGTGCCCTTTTTGTACTGAGGCCAGACGGGTGCAGGGTGGTAGAAGTACTGGAGGCTGGCAGGGATCTGAACAGAGAGAAAGATTGGAATGGGTACAAGAGATTAGAGGGGGTGGTGGAGAGTTTCCAGCATGGGTGGTAAACACACTTTGTGTCCATATGGTAGGAATCCAGAGTACCTTCCTTTCCTTTCTAGAACGTGATACTGAAACTTCATCCCTTTGTCAACAAATCCCATAAAAAAAAGACCAAAATCAACAATCCCTCAGTCCGTCTCTCAGTGCTTTCAGACTACCCAACCATGTCTGTAGCCTTTTGTCCCTACAGAAGACATAAGGTTGGTCACACATATTGAGTTTCATACTTTTGAAAGGGCTCAATAAAACAGCTGGGGACTGTAGTTTATTTTCATTTTTTATCTGTGGATTAATATACATTTGAAGCTTTAGTGAGTGTTTACAGGAGTAAGAGGGTGTATGAGGGACTGACTCACTACACTACGCTACAGCACAGTGCTCATGTTCATGGTAATGAAGGAAATGTGTCACCCACTGCATCAGCATGGCTCACTGATGTGTTTATGGAAAACAATGATGCTCTATGGCACAGAGGAATAAGCTCTATCAGGCTGTGGCTACACACACGCACACACACACACACACACACACACACACTACATGTTAGGCTCTCTATCCTTTAATTCTGAGATACCAACAGATGGACCTAAAAGATAGGGAAAGGTAATTACCATATTTCGGACATATTTGACTTTATTTGGTCCTTCTCCATGCCGCTTCCGAATCCTGGGCACCATTGCTATCGTGTAGGCTTTGCCTTCTGCCGCTTCCTTCTTAACAACCTCCTTTTCTTCTTTTTCTTGCTCTCCCTCCATCTCGCCATATTTTGCCTCCTCCTCTGTGTCGCTCGACGCAGTGGAACCACAATCCGAAGAGGTAGCAGAGTGGTAATCTGATGTGTCCAGGTTTACCGAATCCACCAAGGAGTCATCCTGTTCTCCCTTCGCAGCCTCCTCTTCAAAAGACGCTATTGTGAACGGCCTGCCGTTCTCTCCAGATCTGTGAAGAGGGAGCGGATTATTTTAAACCGCATACAAGTCATTTTCAATTCCTCCATCACCCATATTCACACTTTTTACTTCCCACGTTTCTATTCATCATTTCACAGAATGCATCATGACTTAAACTCGCTGGTAATTCTCAGCTGGACTGAGAAAAGACTGTTGTTGAAGAGTGCCAGTCGATGTCATTCTTTGCCTCTGCCTCAGAAGGCCAGCCAGTGACTCACCTTGCACACACCTCCAGTGGGTCGATCCACAGTGTGATCTCAGGCAGAAGGCCAAGCTCACTGAATATGATCTCACTCTCCTCACACGCCTTCAGGACCTCTTCATCACAGGGAACTCCGTTATTTATCCGGATACATCTGCGAAGGATTAAAAGATTAAGATTATGTGGATCTCAGCCAATAAATAGGGATGCAATTCTATGAAAAGTACATTCGGTGACAACTCTGTACGTTTTCCATATCTGTAATTACCTGTATGCCTGGCCTCTGCTGGGGCTGTCAGGGTACCAGTGGTCAGCATATTTGTCGCATAAAAAGTTCTGTAGCTTCTCAGCAAACAATTCTGCTTTGGCTGCATTGAGCTTGCCACGTGCCACAGCTAGGCGTTTGAGGAAGTTGACTCCAGCCTTCACCTCTCTTTTCATGGTGCCTGTAGAAACAGAAAAATGTTTTTTACACGAGGCCGCCAACAAATGAGCCTTGGTGCTTCTGCGTATGTCAGTATGAGCCTGTGGTTCTGTAATAACATACCCCACTCCCATTTTGTTTTGCAAAGAAGTGATTCGAGTTTTTTGGTAACCGAGTACGGCTTCCCCTCGACGAGATGCGTGGGGGATGAGCAGGAACTTCAGTTGTGGTGATAACAGCACTTCCCCGTGCAGTTGCCCCTGAGCCTTCTGTTTTTATTGGCTTCAGGGCAGCTCTGCGTTTAAGTGTGGGTCAAACACTGCCAGGCATTTTACAGCGACAAACGTGGCTCTGTGTTGACAAAAGGCTACAGTTTGTATTCAGGCAAACTAGATGCAAACTATAGTAGCACCGCCGTGTTGACATTGTTATTATAGTCATATTCTGAGATGCAAATCCAGTGAGCTCACCGTGCAGTTTATCGTCTGATAGTGGGTCTGTTTGGGTTGGGTGCCAATGTCATCCTGACCAGAGAGAAGAGTGCACTCAATAAAAGGCCAAGGCAATGCAAACTGACTCGTTTGACTCAGCGCTCGCTAACATCCTGCTGATGTCCCTGACGAGAAAGTCCCACCATGAACTTTTAGGTGCAGAGAGTCATTTGTTATTGTGGCTACAAACACACTGCGGCTGCTTCGGCCGGTGTGGAGTGCTGCAAGAGAAAATTACTATTTGCTCTGGTAGACGTAGCCACAGCCTCCACTCACTAGCATAGTAGTAACTTTAAATCCTTAACAAATATGTTTTGCCACTACCTGAACCATGAGAGCATCTGTGCGTTATCCACCTGATGTTTAGGTGTTCAAACAGCAGCTTTGATCTTCCAGTCAGTTATTAGTCTGCGAGGTTGTTGTTGCTGCTGCGAACTGTTTTACGTTTATACATCTGTTTCAAAAATGTTCACGCTGCACCAGCAGAAGGTTATGCATCTTGCAACATGCTGCCCTTCAAGGGTGTCACTTTGTCTGATGCACATACGTGAACACACATGTTTTTCTGGTTGGTTTTTCAGCTTCAGATTTCTGCTGCGACCGTCAAGAATGCTAAAGCAGCCTTGTGCTTGAATTCCTCCTAATGCTGCGTTAAAGAGGTCACAGTAATCTGGAAAGGATCAGGTGTTTTAGCTGAGAGCTTTTAGTAGATGTGTCAAAGCGTTTTCTGGGTTTAGAAAATATTTGAGCAAAAAAAAAAGTTAATATTTAATGTTTATGTCTTTATAAACAATCATTTTGTGGACTAATGAAAATAAGATAACATTATCCACATTGCGATGATCCAAATCAGGGATAAAACGCTAATTAAAATGTTTGAGAAAATGTAGAAATCGTTAAAAAGAAAAGCTTCAGCTTGTTTTGTACAACAAACAGTAAAACCAAAAAACTAAGTTTGTCCTTACAGAGGACAAAGAAATATAGTAAATATTCATATTTGAGAAGCTGGAACTGGTGATTCATTTGGGATTTGATATGCTTAAGTGACTTAAGGGATTAACCGAATTAACAAACCATTTGAAAACCTGTTGGATTATCTATAAAAAAGCATCGTAAACAAAGGTAAAATAGGACTGTTTTTCTTTGCCCTAAAGAAAGTTGATTTTCACAGGACAACATGTGACACACATTTTTTTCCTTCTGATTATCACCTCATTTTGCCCCTGCGGTCACCCCACGTGTCACTACTGATTCAGTATGATGTATTCTCTGTCGACAGCCAAGATGAGTCACACTTTCAACTGGCTTGCATCACACCAAATTAATGATAAACGTTTCTAGATAGTAGAGAAACTGACATTCACATTGCTGATGGCGTTTGTTTTCTCTTGATTACTTAACTCAGAAGTGTCAATTCTTTAATCTAATCAGAGGTGATGCCCTTTAGAAAAGCTCCCATCCGGCTCCTCGATCTGCACACCGTGTTTACCGTCTGTCAGTCTACCGAACCGTGATCTACTGCCATTATCACAGACTCTGCTGATAGTGCTTTGATTTGACCTGGGAGGACATCAACTTGACCGGTTTGCACACTCTGAGTTGCCCCCTCAGTGCATACAGTACACTGCTGCATGCAAACTGTGACACTGTGTTCAGATGTCTGTGTACTGAGGGAGGACACGATGGATCCTGTCTTTTGTGTGTCACTTAACAGCTTGCCTGTGTGTGTGTGTGTGTGTGTGTGTGTGTGTGTGTGTGTGTGTGTGTGTTTCGCAGATCATAACTTTCATTATGAGTTTCCCCCAAAAATCCTGTCACATTACAGAACAGCCTGGTGGGGTCTGGCAGGTGTGAGTGACAAGACAGGTAGGCTACACACATGACCCATCTAAGGTCTTTTGCCTGACTTCGTCGATATTCAAACAAAAGTGAACACAGCAAAGAAGTAAAGACAGAACTGTGCGCGGTCCGGGTGTGTGTGTGTGTGTGTGTGTGTGTGTGTGTATAGGATATCTAGGCTATTACAACCAGACAAAAAAAGAGATCAAACGAGAACTAATTTACTCCTCACCCCGCTGTCTGTTTCGCTCTGCTGTGATAAAGGAAACTACATGCTGGAAATAACACACTGGGTTTTCTGACAGCGCGGAAACCCCCCAGTGGAAATGAGCAGAAACAGGCCCACGGCTGTAATTTCGGTAGAGAAGATACATTGCGTTACCCCAAACTTAAAGTAATTTGACATCATTATGTAGCTTATACGTTTTGAAAGTATTAGTTTGATACGGCCAGGAAGTGGGATTGTTAGAAAAAGTTTTCGTAGCCTAGCGGCGCTCAATAAACCGGTAAAAACTAACACGAATCGTTCGAAATAAACCGAACGAGGCATAAAAGCTAGTTACTGCCTCAAAATAACCACCGGCAACTAAACTGTAACAATACATCACACACGGCAGCGACACATTAGTCAATATGTGAGAACAGGCTACATTTACAAGAAAATAAAATGTCCAATTAAAGACGACAAAAGAAATGCGAAAGTTGAAAAAAAAAAAAACTATGTGGTACTTACGATTTTTCTTTTTTTTAAGTGTCCAGCAGTCTGTGAGGGTCCTCGGTCTGTTGTGTCTCGTGGCTGTCTGTGCTGGCGTGTTGGAGTTATTATGGTCAGCACATGCTGCTTCCTTGTTCTCTCTCTGCGACTCCAGGCGCTGCTGTTGCAACGGAGACGTAACATTACCGTCAGCTGTGACTCACTTCCTTGACTCAATGCGACACCCCACCCGGCCCAAATATGGGCAGTCAAGGTAACAGCTGAGGGGGGGGGGGGGGGGGTTCCACTCTGTTACAGTATGTTTGTTCAGAACTGCAAATCACAATGATCATCCTACTACTTTCGTTTTGATACCCGCGATTATCCGTTATTGTAACTCTCTACTAGGTTATTTTTGTGTGTGGCAGACTATACGTGGCTAGATTAGTTAGTGAATTGGTGAATGCCTTTACAGAGTTGTAAACTAAGAAGTACACCTTTTTGGTTGCCAGGTTGTGAAAAACAGGGGTGGAGCAATACCAAGATCCTTTACTTAAGTAAAAGTAGCAATACTACAATGTAGAACTGATCTATTACAATAAAGGACCTGCTTTAAAACACTTAAATGAGCAAAAGTATGTTAGTATTATTAGATAAATGAGCTAAAGTATCCAGTGGACATTGTCTGTGTATTATGCTGTATGTTATATGCAGTGTTGGGAAGTAACTAGTAACATGTAACGGCGTTACGTAATTAAATTACACAAACCGCCACGGACACTGTAGACCACTACACAAACTGTGTAGGAAAAATTAAAATAAAAGGAAAAAGAATAAGGAAATGAAAAAATAAGGAAAAATAAAGGGATAATTTTTATTTATTTATTTCTCTTTATATTTCCACATTTATTGTTTTATTCTTTTACAGATTTTTTCTTTTTTGTGGCACTCCTATTGCTCTATAGTTTTCTTCTCCACTAAATCAAAATGAACCGTAGCGCCACCTAGAGGACACATCTGAGTATATTACTAGTGGTTTAGCCTGGATGAGATTTGACTTCTCTAAAATATATTTAATATAAAACACACATTTACATCGTTGGTTATTGGGTGTAAACCGTATTCTCTATAGAATATCACTTTATTTCATAATAATAACAACATGAATATGTTAGGCTGCACTGGGGGAGACAGTAATCTGTGTTGAAAACTGTTGGGAGGTTTACACTGCCTGGTTTAAATGTATATTTTAGGAATTTTCAGCTTTATTGTGCAGTTTAAAACATTTGTTAAAGTAAAGTAATCAAATGTAATAAATTACATTACTTTAATGAAGTAATCAAAATAGTTACATTACTTAATACTTTTTAAACAGGGTAACTAGTAATCTGTAACCTATTACATTTCAAAAGTAACCTTCCCAACACTGGTTATATGTACTTATAATTACTGCTTTATCAATGCAGCATTTTCATCTATAATAATGTATTATAATACAAAAAACAAATATCGTACTTTTGGGGGGGTTTGTGTGTGTGTGTGTGTGTGTGTGTGTGTGAATTTTAAGTCTGAATCTGATTACACTCAGATCCTTTACTTAAGTAACAGTAGTAATGCCACAATGTAAATCTACTCTGTTATAGTGGAAAATTCTGCATTCAAAGCGTTATGTAAAAGCACTAAAGCGTCATCATCAAAATGTACTTACAGTATTAAACTCAAGTACTCATTATGCAGAGTGACACCTTTCAGAGTGTGAAGTATGTACTAATACTGATGCATTAACATGTAAGCACCATTTTAATATTGAAGCTGGATTAAGTGGAGCTAATGTAGTACTTTATGTATGGTTCAGGAGTCTCATATATATCTATGTATCAGATTTTTGAATGGTTCTTTTGTGTTTTGGAAGTTAAATAAAATATTTAAAAAATTCTGCAAAGTAACAAATAATCACAGCTGTCAGCTAAACTTAGTAAAAAATAACATACAAGTATCTCAAAACTGTACTTCAGTACAGTACTTGAGTAAATGTACTTAAATCGTAATCCCATCACTGTTGCGTTATTTTCCAGTTTGACATTTGGTAAAAAAGTGAATGTGTGAACATTGCTACTGCACTGGAATGTAAAAATGTTAATGATTACTGGTTTAACAGTTCTCCTAATGTCTTAAATGTGTTTTGGGATCGATGCAGTTCTTTTGTTACACAATTGATGCCATATGTAGCCTATTTGGATTCAACTGTGCAGCAGTTCAGTCTTACACACCCAGTGCTCTTTTGACCACAGAGCTGCAGACATAACAAGCTGTGAGTCTGTATGTTTAAGATCAATAAAACATCCATAAATACCAGCACCAACACAGACTGAAAGACTGCAGCTCTAAATCGCACATTACAGGCTAATATCATAATAACAAGATCTATCTAAAAGTATCATATTTCCCTTCTTATTGAAGAGAAATATAAAAAAGTATCATAAAATGGGGCACAATGGCTGAGTAAATGTAATTAGTTACTCTCCACCAGTGATCAGTGTGTTTGCATTTCACTCCAGATCAGACATGTTGTTTGTTTCTTTTTGTGACCACTAGAGGGCAGGCTGTGGTTTCTTTTCTCACATTTCTACCAGTTCAAAAGGTTAGTTGCATGTTTTCAGAGTAAAGCAGAAACTTCATTGCTACATATTCCGGTTTTAACTCCCTTTTTCGCCCTCAGTTCTTGCACGTGTCAGCTATCATAAAACTCAACCACCAGCTCTCCTTTGTAAGTCTTTTACTCAGATATCGAGCTCAAGTATGACTTGAATTCAGTTCTGTAGCCTCACATGGTTGCCATGAAGACAAATGCAACTATAACGTCAGCATGGAATGCTTAATGGCCAAGTCATTAACTGATTATTATTTCTCTATATTATATCATTATGTTAGGTGCTTGTCATTTCTCCATTTCCCCTTTTAATTTGTTACACAAACACACACACACACACACACCCGTGCGTCCCTTTCCCTTTCCTTCTTGCACTAAATTACTCATTAAACGCTTGGTTTCGTTATTTATCGATTTTTCTTTTTCTTTCTTGCTTTCCTTCTTTTTTCCCAGCAGTCACAGCGGCGTGTTAGTGTCCGTGCAGGTACGTTCAGGAACAGTGTATCTGATCTGTGGGGATTTTTCTTCCCTCCTGCCTCTACTGGGTCACACTCCCTGTCCCAGATGCCAACTCAAGAGTAAATGATTGCTGTGAGTGTGTATGTGGGAGATAGAAATAGATGGATGGAGAGAATGAGAGACGTGAGTGGGATAAGAGAGGTAGAAATCGTTGAAGAGTGGGTGTCTTTGGTATTGATTAGCGTTGTTTTGACGACTGATGGAAATTAGATTGCCTTCTCTGTCTCTCTTTCTCACTCTCCGTTTGCTGTTGTTGACCTCCTTCCCACTCCATCTTCTTGTGGTGAACCTCTGTAGGCAATTCCTGTTGTTAACTATAAGACTGATTGCATTACAATGTCTTTAAACAAGCTATTCATTTTCTCAACGAGTCACAGGTCGTTCTGCTTCTTTCTTTCTTTCTTTCTAATCCTGATACAGCTCCTCAGACCTCACAGCTTCTGTTTAACTTTCTCCATCTGAAAACTATTGATTTTCCCTGTCAGTGTGTCATTTGTTGCTCCTCAAACATTGGCCAGTATTAGGTTGTGATAATGGGAACCCAAACTGGGACACTTCATACAAACACACACACACACACACACACATACTTTTCATGTACATATTTCTAACAAGTGTCTTGAAGTATTGGAAATGAAACCGCTTGACCTCGAAATGTGATCGTTCTTTTTCAGGAACAGCTTCTCTGTGAACGCGTCTGGCGGTATCAATGAAGCCCACACGCACACACCACATGCAGCCGGCTTCGCCTTTAAAAACATATTGATTTCTCTCTTTTCGCAGGGAGCTTAATGCGATCGATCGGAGAGGCCCTTTCAAGATCAGTGCCAGTATAAGCATCTCTTCCCCTAACACACATGCTGCCTCTTTCCCCTCAGGTAATGACTGTCCTTGGGCTTGGGGGAACGGTTTGTCTGCATTAAAAGAGAGAAGTGTTTCTTGTTGCATCCAGTCCCTCTCTATCCTCTCTGGTCCCCGGTAATGTGGTTAAGAATGGTATTTGCCTCTTTGATAAAAGGTATAAGCAAATGCAGCACACACCTCCTTTGACCTTTATCATCTGCTCACCATCCTTCCCCTTCCCTCCCTCCTCCTCCTCCTCCTCTCCATGGGTCAATACCTATTTGTATGTGCAATGCATTAAACCAGTGCTCTCTTTTTAGATTGAAAAAGTTAGCTTTTCTCAGTTTGACGCCTTGCAGGCAAATGACACTAAGTAGAACGACGATTTTTGTGAACATTTGTTCATAAAACTGAAAAACACACCTTTTTTAAATGTGTTTTAACATCAATGTAATCACATTCATCTGCCTGGTTAGCTCTGAAAAAAGAAAGAAATTGAGACTTGTTTTATTTAATTAAAGATGCTGAGAAATTATGAGAGACCCTCAGTCCCAGCCACTGTTAATGGTCTGCATGTTTATTTTAAAACCTGAGAAACAGCCCTTCACCTGCTGCATGAGCAGTGGTTTTCAACCTGGGCATCTGAACCCTCACAAGAACAATCTGAGGGGCCATGAAATGGATCATATGATGAGAGAGAAGGAGTAAAACATTTCTCCTCCACAAAATGTGAGATGGAACGTTCACTCTGGACCCGTTTAGGCAAACGTGGACAAGAAGTCCTTAAACCTGTATTCACATTTTTTGGCCACATGGGGCAGCAGCATTTATATTGAATTTATATCGATATAGCAGTTACAGGGCAGCATTATCATTCATTTGGAGATGTGTTTCTGGCCACCTGATGAATGTATGTCCAAAATCCACTCTCTTTTATCTCTGTTTTTGGTCGCCACCAACTGCTGAAGGAAATATCTGGCTCTTTAGCTGCTAAATGCTCCAAGTATGTTTACTAGCTAGTTGCTAACTTTGTTTGTCTTCTGTTTGGTGCTGAGCAGGTAGTGTACAGTGGGTGTTTAGAGCTTTATCTCTTAAAAAAGCTTCCTGCTGGGGCTGGACACACTACTGATGATAGCAGAGAGTTGTTGACCAAAGAATCAAAACTGAAAGCAGAAAGACGCTACAAAGCCCCCTACAGCTGGGGGAACTGCAGAGTCAGATGGTTTTTGGTTTATACAAATGACACCTATCTCACACAAGTAGTCATTTGATCCATTCATAATATAAATAATATAGAGTATAGCTGCTAATATTGATTATGGTACTCAAATTGTAACTTTTACAGTTCCATGACAATTGGGCAAACTCCTTGTGATGAGATTCTTCTGTTTTTGTCTTGTGAAACTGGAGAGTTACCCTTTCAGGGCTCCTAACAAATGAAGCAATCTGAAAAGGGAACAACAATCTTCAGTTGAACTCCTCACAGCTCATACAAAGACATATGCAACCTGTGACAAGGCGTCCTAAGGGGGCATTGTTTGGCAACAAACGGTCACAAGACAAAAAGGTCAGGAACCAGTGAGTTACGGTGTGAGAGACAAACCGTATACAGATATTGCATCAAATCACACAATTTATATTTCTAATTGGTGAACTACAAGTAAACACCATTTTAACCTAAGTGTTTTCACTAATTCTTAAATAAGAGTAGTTTGTGAAGTCTCCCAGCCTTACTTCACGGCCCTTCTCTGTTAGGGTTCAAGTGCTGTATGTGCACGTCATGTTGACATTTTCCCTCCACTCGTGTTATCTCTGTAGATAAGACTGCCTTACATCCACCCTTATATGTTGTTGATCTAAGCCTTAGAAAGGATTAAGTCAGTAAGAAAGTCATTTCTCACCTGATTTAATTTGGTTGGTGACTTTTTAATTGCCTATATTTCACTCCCTCTTTTTGGTTCACATGGTTGCAGTCTAAATACAGCATACATTATGGTTAACCATCATCTAAGTGCATTGGGAATAAACAATACAATACAGAAAAGGGTAAAGAATCGTTAAAGAAATGAATAATGTTGAATAAATATAAATTCAACAAACTTCAAGTACATGAACTTTGAAGTGATTTCCCGCTTGCAGCGGGGGGGGGGGGG
>JAVQJL010103475.1:0-52170 GCA_036024295.1 Nannoperca obscura
CACCCCACCCCACCCACCACCCCTAACGACTGGCACTACCATTGCAGCAGAGGCGTTACGAAGTGGGGAGAGGTGGTGATGGCAGAGGAGAGGAGAGGGGAGGAGTGTTTGGTCAAGGCACAGTCAAAGGAGGGGCGGCAGGTGGGGAGGGGAGAGGGTCAGTGCTTTTGTTTTGTTTTTTCGTTTTTTTATTTACCTTGGTGGTGAAGAGAGAGAGAACAAGTCCCAACTGCGGTGGCGTCGCGCTAAAAGTCGTCCCCATGGCTCACGCCGCCACGCTCACGCACGGCTGCACGCTGGCCATTCCAGGTGGCACGGTGACCTAATTCAGTTGAGATAGTTAGTTCAGAGCTGGACTGTCGCGGGGCTGTTTCACGGCAGAGTTACAGATTATCACACATGCAGGTCTGAGTAGAGTGAACACAGAGACACACTGAGGGGGAGAATTTGGTGCAGCAGGGAGAGACCAGACCAGACCAGACCAGACCAGACGCACACCTATCAACCCCAGGAACAGGACTGCTCCACAGATCAAAACGCACCAGGCCATTCTATCTGTGTGCCTCTCCCCAGCTCTCAACATGAATTCACAGAGTGGATACAGTCCTTTCTGTATGAAATTCAATTTGTTTTTTTTGTTTTTTTAAAAAGGACCATTCCAAGCCTTTCTTGCCAGAATTAAATACTGAAGTGCATTTGGTCAAGTGCAAACCCCTTCATAAAAATTTAGGTTTGCACCCAGTTTGAGAGGCTGGAGAGAGAAAGGAGCACCAACCCGCACTTACCCTGACCAAAGAGAGCAAAGCTGGGCCAGCATCTACACCTGTCGCCCACTGGGTCCCCAGTCAAATGGGTCTGATGGTCATTTTACACAAGAGAAACAGATAGTGGAGAAGAACAACATAAACAAGAAGGGGAAATGTCCAAACCCTTTGCTTTCTTTTACCACAGTAGTCAGCCAAACATTCTTTATTATAATAATGATTATAGTATACATATTCTCAAATAAAAAGCATGCTGATTTGTTTTTTTACTTTTTTTTTGTCTTTTCCTAAAAAAAAAGGCAAAATTAAAATACTTCTCTAAAAAATACGGTCTCTAACATGGCAAACAAGACATTTCGCAAACCACATAATTCTACTTAGGATGCAACTGGTATGTATTTGTATATACAACACAGAAGGATTACACTGTGAGATGCAAAAGTCACTTAACCACTAAAAACCACACGGGAGAGGGGACGGGGGGGAAACAGCGAGGCAGTAAGGTGATTTCAGAGGGCATGTCTGTGTGTGCATCAGACCGCTGTCAAATAGTGGTTGCAAAACACTTGAGTGATTGTTTTAAGTGATTGCAGAACCAAATGGGTGGAATTTACCAATCAGGACAAGCCCATGAATGTCAAAGAGTACCTGTCCGTGCAAGTCAAGCTTCTGTTATCCTGATGCAGCAAACCCCACCTACTAGGTCTAATATCTGGATTAAAACACACACTAAAATATATATATATTTTTGCAATTACAATCTGAAGCAGGTCTGATATTTGGGAAAAAAGTAGGATAGTTGGGGCGAGTGGAAGACACTGCCCCATCCATCATTTCATTGGTGCTATTACTGTCATTCCTGCTTGAAACCAGCAGATAATTATGAAGCCGCGAGGCTCCGTCTGTGGCTCTTTAAAAACCCCTATGATATAAAACAAATCTAAACGCAGGAGTGAAGGTCAACAACTAGTAGCCTTCTGGATACTAAGCTCCGGAGGGCTCTGGTTACCCCCGCTGAAATGACTAAAAAGACATAAGCACTTAAAATACGGGGAGGTCCTGTTAAAGCACTTCACTCAAAGCTTATAGGCACATAATTGAGCTTGTCACATATCATGATTCCTAATACGATGCAGTGGAAAGATCCTTTGTAAACAGCTATTCCATTCGCAATTCATTACACCCCAGGTTGACTTGTGTTACATGTAAACTACACTTAAACAAAACACCTTTTTTTCTTTTCTTTTTTTTTTTAAAGGCCTCTGAACACGTATGAGGACTTAATACAGAATATCTACAAAATGTATTGTCGTCAAAATCCGGCTCCTCCCTCCCTAAACTGCTGACCCTGTACCTTTAGGAGGAGCAGGAAATAAACTGCTGACTGAGTGAAAAGTGTGAAATATAATAGAATAGAATAGACTCTACACAGAAATTTACAGTCAGAGGTAGGCAGCTGTAGTTAGAAAGAGAAAGAGTGGTGAAGCAGTGTCTTCCAGTGTTGTAGTTAGAGCACAGGTGGGGGAAAGGGCCAAGGAGAGATCCAAACATACATTACAGTACGTACTATGTGTGCTTTACGGGGAGTTTTTTCTGCAAGGCGCAGTCTTAGCTGCTGTGTTTGTGCACTGCATGGTCAGGAACCATCATATATCTCTTTCACACTTACTACACCCTCATCACATTCAAGACAACCCCCCCCCCCCCAAAAAAAGAAAAACAACCCAAAAACAAACAAACACATCAACCTTGGTTCTGTTGGACACAATGCAATGCAGCCAGTACACAATATGTGTTTATCTGACTTCCCATCTGATTACATTAGAAATCTAAACTCTTCAACATAAGGCAAAAAAGGTTTCAAATTAGCTGCCCTAACTGATCATCTAGGCCTAAGGAGGATGGCTGATGACTGGTTCAAAAACCAATGTCTTTTATCGTAGATTTGGCCTTAGAAAATCATAACTGGGTTGCAGAAATAAAGGCATTTGAAACGACTGACCGGGTCAGTCTAATACTGGCACAAGTGTGAGACTGGCACGATAAAAAAGTTAAACTGAAAAGCACAGAGAATGCCCGTACAACACAGATGAGAGCCTCCGTTTCATGGCTGCACTGTGTGTGCAAACAGGACCAAGGTTAGCTGATCAAGTCCCTCGTAAAGCAGGTTAATTAACCAAGGAGCCCCCAGTTTCAAACCCCACCCCACACACTTACAGCCCCCAGATGCACACACACTCACATACAGCTGCTGTAAGGTGGTCAGGTTTGGGGTAAAAGAGGAGATGGGGGGAGGGGGGTGGGGTTCAGGGCAAAGAGGAAGGGGTGGGGACAGAGAGTTGTGTGCGACTATCGGAACGGGGGCTCAGGCGTGTGAAGGGAGAGTTCGGGGCGGCGGAGGATGGCCTCCTTGCGCGTGGGCGGCGGCAACGGCGGCTCATACACCCTGGGCGCAGCCATGGCGGCTGCCACTGCCGCAGCGGTGGGGACCACTGGCCTGAGGGCGTCCAGCGTGGCGACCGACTGGGCGGACATGGCGGAGACAGTAGGTACTGCTGACACTCCTGGCATTCCATGGATGCCTGCCACTGCGCTTGGTGGTGGGTAGGCATACTGGAACTGGGGGTACTGCTGCAGCTGCTGGTAATACTCCGCATAATACCTAAGAGTAGGGAGGAAGGGCAATAGAGAGGGATGGGTTAAGGTAGGGAGAGAGGGTTTAGGTAGGAAGAGAAAGGCATTTATCGTGGTATGCAACACAGAGGGAGCAACAGGAGAGTGATAAAGCCAATATGAAGCATGGAAAAGGCAAAAAAACTCATTAATCAGCCATGAGTAATGTGCCTACAAGATTGTGAAAGCATAAGTAACAACAAGCACAAGCCAGATTGCAAAGTATAGTAGAGAAACAAACTCAAGTCTCTCTGTGGGAATGTTTCAGTGGTGCTGCCTAGATGATAGCAAAGAGAGTCAGAGATCACGTCGTACCTGGCCATGGGGTCCTCTGCAGCCTCTGCCTCTTCTGCTGCTCGGCCAGCTGGCGTGGGGAGCAGGGGTCGGCGTGGCTTGGCTCTCTGGTACATGAACGGTTTCATCACTGGGTCTGGGAGCAGAGGTAGTGACCTCCGCAGAGGACTGCGGTCCCTCTCACCAGATTTTGCCACAGCCGCTGCGTGCTGCTCGGCCACGACCTGCTGGCCCTGGGCAAAGTAATGCGCCTGCCTGGCTGCCTCAAAGATGGCTGTAGTAGGGTCCGCTGCTCCCATGGCGCTTATATGAGCGTAGGCTGGTGTGGTGGCACCATAAATCGCTTGAGCTACAGTGTAGGCGGGGTTGACGGCAGCCGCTGCTGTTTGCATTTCTAATCCAGGACCAGCAGTCAGATAGACAGGGGAGTTGGCCATAGTTGGGGTGTAAACCGGAGTTGCGTAGGCAGCAGCCGCAACAGCCGCAGCCGCAGCTGCTGGAGTCGCAGCCATCTGGCCGTAGATGTTGGGGGTCATGGAGCCGTACATTTGGTGGGTGGCACCAGACGTAAGAGCCGCCTGATTGGCCATCGTTCCATAGAGCTGATTGGCAACATTGGCACCGTACACCTGGCTGGCAAGGGCACCATAAACTGCTGGATTCACCGGGTTTCCATCGGTGCGCGTGCCTGTAGTGATCCCAGTGAGAGCCGCGTACGTGGGATCAAAGGTGGAGGTGTTATAGACTGAGTTGTGCACACTTTGCTGGACCTGTAGTGGCAGGCCGGCAGCTGCAGCAGCGGCGGCAGCCAGGACCGCTGCCTGGCTCTGGTACTGCTCCAGAGAGGGCTTCCCCACAGGGCACTCTCCAGCATAGTGGCCCTGCTTTCCACAGTTAACGCAGGGGATTTTTCCCGTAGGTGCCTGCTTGCTGGGCTGGACCTTGGACAGCTCTACAGACAGGGGGCGGCCCTTAAACGAGGTGCCGTGCAGGGCCTCGATGGCCTGGAGTGCATCTTCCTTGTTTTCCATGTGGACAAAGGCATAGCCTGCAGAAGAGGAATGCCTGGCTGTCATTGAGCGCAGGGACAACAGTTAGCATCACAGTGGCATTGCCACAGGCACTTACTTATTACTTCTATGAAAAAGTATAAATTGTGCCAAAGGAAACCACCTTGTCCATCGTTACAACAAAGACGTGGAAGTTTAAATTTGTACTGGTGTGTCATAACGTGTCACGTGGCCAGACAAACTTCTGCAGGCACTCAAATAATCTCTCAATTTAACAGTTACAAAAGGGGTCAGATACAGTCTCTTAAATACACTAGTTCCACAATTTTACTAACATCAAGCACAACTTGATTCAAATGTTACGAGGGTCTCGGCTCACCTTTGACTTTGTCACACTCAAGAACTTTTCCAAATGTCTGGAACAGCTGCTGCAGGTCTTCAGTGGTGCACATCCCACTCAGATTACCCACAAACACCTTGGTGGAGTGCAGCGGCCTGCCCCTCGACTCCTCCACCACCAAATTCCGTCCACGAAACTCCCGTCCGTTGAGCTCCCGGATGGCGCGCTCGGCGGCCCCCTCGCCCTGCAGGTGGACGAAGGCAAACTGCCGCAGCACGCTGCAGCTGACCACCTGGCCGTAGGGTTCGAAGATGGCCGACAGCTCCTCCTGGGTGGTGTCCAGCGCCAGGTTGCCCACGAAGAGCTTCACTGTGTGGCTCTTGTCCATGGCGCTGCAGAGGAACAGAGGAGCGATGTACTTGACTGAGGTTAGAGATAAAGTGAGGGGATTAACTACGCGGTGCCCCTGTTTGAATGCAGGGGTGGACTGCAGTACAGGCACACAGCTGAGCCAGCTATTTAGTTTCTTTTTCAAGGCTTAAAAATGTCTGCGACGGACGGGGGTGCTGCTGAGTTTTTTTTAGTTTATTAAAAGACAAATAAAAGACTGGAGATCCAGAGATAACACACACAAATAACACATGAAAAACTATCCAGCTTTCACTCAAAGAAAAGCAGCAAACAACTTTAACACTCACTGGTGATAAAGTACCTGAGTGCAGGAACGAGCAGCCAGATTTACATGCAAATATCCCAAATTAAAAACCACACACACACATCACATTTGCCTGTGAGCTGGCCACTGGGGTCAGATAAAGTCACATACGGTCAAACAGAGCGGAGGGCTTCCCTGCAGGAACCAAGGGAACACGAATGTCCGTGAATATTTAACAACAGCTAAATATTTATAAGGCAGTTTAAAGTTGTGTGTGTAGAAGATCTCTGTGATCACTCAGGAGACGGCCGGGGGGGAAGGAGAATACTACACCAAAGCAGAGAGGACACTGTTGAGTTAAAACTTTCCTAATGTGCCTCCTCGCCTGCTTCCAAACCTACAGGTTAGTGTTGGGAGGGTTTCCACAGGTCGGCCCACACCTTTCCCTCCTCCTGGACAAACTTTATGGCTGGCTGTTAGTCAAAGGGCAAAGTGGAACATGACACCAGCAGAGAATGACATTTCTATTTTTTGGTTTCGGCTCCAGCCAGCTGCTACTGACTGGACTACACCTCCCAGGGTGCAACTGCTGCTGCTCATAGAAAACATGTTAAAAGAGATGCAAGTGATCAGTGTTCATAGACTCGTACGTGTGAGTGTTAACCCCCCCCGACATGGCTGCTGCAGGAACACCGGGTCCACTGGAGGCATGAACCAGGGGGGAGCAGGCTGCTCTGATGACGCAGCACGACGCTGAGTCGACACATTTTCACAACTCGGCTCGTTTCCATTTCGGAAAAAACAAGCGAGTTAAGTGGGTTAGACACGTCGGTGTGATCGGCCAGGTTCGATCCTGTGATCGGCGGGTCGGGATGCTTATCGGGTTGCGCTCGGGTGTCTCCCCCCCCCAAAAAAAGCAGAACAAGTCCCGAGTCGAGGCGAAGACGTGGAGGCACAAAGAAATACACGGAAACACTCGTTTAACTGTGTCAAACGCAACACGGACGGTAAACACACAGCAGATATGACCAGATGTAACAGCAGCAGCCCCTGTGTGAGAGATCGATACCATCTAACAATCATGTTCCCGCACACACACACACAACACCGACAGATTCCTGTGCGACAACACGGTGTAAGAGTCTTCCTCGCGAACACACAGTCGTGGAAAACTCCCGAGCTTTAACACGAATCGGAGTTCATTACCTCCCGCGCGGCGCAGGTGAGAATAATAGCGCAGAAAAGGCGATTAAATAAAAGGATCTACCATCTTACCTAGGCGGTGCTGTGTTTCAAAATGGTAGCGCCTGCTTCCGTTTGCATGTCGGGCATACTGCTGGAGAGGCTGCAGAGGGGGGGGGGCGGTGCTGGGACTGCTGCTGCTGCACCCGCAGGATGCTGAATCCTCACAAAACCCACTAATGAAAAGGACTCACGCGCACACACACACATGACGCCGGGTTCATTTATTAGAGCCACTTGGAGAATAAGAGGCCTCGGAAGCCACAGGGTCCCGCTCCGAAGGGACAGGCAACAAGTGAGCACGTTCAATTAAAGAGCTCATTATGGGCTATGAAAGAAAAAAAGACCACAGGAGGACAGATCAAGTGCAACATTACTGCTAATGCAAGCTTTATATAACAAAGATTCACTCACACACACACACACACAAGCAGTGGTGGGAAATTAATCAGCAAAATCAATCCCTGATTCCAATGTGAATTCTCAAATGTGAGCAGCTTTTCACTGATTTGTATCACAAACTGAATATTATAATAATATTTTTGGATTAATGTTCGGACAAACAAAGAAATAAGGACGTTCTCACTGTTTGACATTTTCTAGACTTAAATTATTAATTAAATCCACATCAGTCGATAATGTAAAGTCATTAGTTGCAGCCTTCATACACAAATGGAAAAAGGACAGACTGAACATTTGGGGGAAAATTCAATAAGTTTGTTCAGGCATCACCCGCACAAGACAGATGCTCAATTTGGAGAATCGATGCAAAACTTGCTGTACACACACACTCATGTGGCCAATACTTGTGCACACAGTGTCCCAATAGAGACGTCTTCATCAAGAGACGTGTTAACAGAATCAACCAGTGTCAGCAGCAGGTGGACGTCCTGTACGAATCACTTTATACTTCAGTCGCTGCGTAGTTTCTGCCGGATGTAAAGTCGACTGCAGCAACGGCGAAGGAACTGTACGCTCAAACAGCAGCTGAGCACACAATCCTTCCAGGCGCCCACACCCCCTCCACACTCTCACTCTGGGGGACATTTGGCCCTTTCTCTCTCTCTCAGCTCTGTCCAGTGTCTCTTACCCAAGTCACTCACACCCCCTCATGGATTTAAAATGAACACGCTAACGCAGGACAGTGCAGATGGCGGCGGCTTCTCTCCACACATCCCGAGTTAGTCCAGAGGTTCCCAGACCTTTTGGTCAAGTTAACTTTGTGGTGGGTCCATGGCTGCACATGTGAATTGTCCATGTTCGGGCTGCTGCTACCACCTGAATTGGCCATTTATCCGTTCATTTTAGCTATTTATTTTGACTTTTCGGTTGCTTTTTTAACTAGTTTGTACGCATCCTCAATCTCAACACCTGGCTTTCTATAAATCGGTGGGAACCTGAGACGTATCCTGAGCAGTCAGACTATTGCAGCTGAAATGCTGCTAGACTTTGGGACAGAAATATATACTTAAGCTCAGTATCACACCATTTTCTAATCCTATTTAAGTGATTTTCCTCCTAAACGATTTTCTATTTTTCCAAATTAGCCGAGCTACTCTTCCACGTGTCCACACATTCAGCGCACTGCAGAAGTAGCCCCTTGTGTACAAGTACCCCTGATGAGTTAGCGGATGTGACGAGAGTAGCAGGATGTTAACAGTGTAATGTGTTTTTTTGGGGGATGTATCCCATCCAGTACACAGCCTCAAATCTTACAAGCGCATCAATTTAGACGATGATGCGACAGATGTGTCAAAGGCGACTGCTTATACAAACATATAACAGTATTAACGGACATCTATCTAATCAGAGGTGACTTTTACAAACTCCCAGGCGGTTTTAATCTGCTTAAGTGCTTATATAATCCTCAGAGGACGCCGACTGCAAGAGCATTTGATTTGAACACAGAGAAAAATATCAACAATATAAGGCCATTTTTCCTTTTTTTGGTCATCTGCTCCGACCCTGTGTCGACGAACGTCCTGTGCATTTCTCTTCCAGGTGCTCTCTGTTCCAAAGCAGGTGGATACAGAAACGTTTGGCGCTTGTGAGCCGAGGATCAGAGGTGCGCGGCCGGCGTCTCCGCGCTGGCCTTGCTTCGACCTTTCCCAGCGATCGGCCGGTCTCTCTCCTCCCACAGCGTGACCCCGTCGCAGGCACAAATCTGCTTGGGGTTTTGGAAAAGACCTGCTGATCGGGCGATGATCCCACAGGCCAGCCTGCGGAGGAGAGGACAATGGTGTGGTTGTGACAGCGAAGAAAATACGCTTCAAAAACGCCAGCCTTGTATAGGTATCAATTCTATTAGGTCTCAACCTTGGAGTTAGTAGTTTGACACATAAACCCCAACACAAGGTCCATTTTCATTTACTTGCTCAATCAAGCTGCAGGAACACAACACAGAACAGAGCTGTGTATCGTGTCGAAGTCAATATCACAATAACTTTATACATTTTAATTACAATATGTTCGTTAAACCAAACTGCACATCAATGTTAATTGTCACATCAATACAATCAAGAAGATTTTACTCCATGACACATGAGCAAACTCCACCTGTCGATGAAGGTCATGTGATGACTGAAAGCTCCAGAACAGCTCCTAAACGGACCGTGAGGTGAGACTGTTGGTCTCAATAATAAAAGTCAATGGAGAGGTCTATCACGAGATTAATAAACACATTCAACAAACTTACATGTACACCCTCTGTGTAAAACAAGCGGTGGACAAATTAATAGAAACACCTTACAGTATAATGCAACCCTCCTTGTGCTTAAGTTGTTCCTGTTATTTTGTCCAGCCCTTGTAATATTGAATGCATCTCTGAATGCCCAGCTGAGACTGACTTTATCCCACATCACCTTATTTTGTACCCCCCCAACTTAAACCACTGCCGTCGACCCACCTTTCCCCAGAGTTTCCGCTTTGTTTGGAGAGAGGGTGATTGCCTCGACCCAGGTCGTCCTCCCCCGCATCCACAACCAGGGATCGGCCAATCACATCCCAAACCTGCGGCGTGGGCACCAAGGTATCAATAAAGGAGAGGTTAAAAGCTGCTATCTGGCATTAAATTACATCTTTCCTTCCTAAAAGGCCAAGTATACCACAGTTACATGCCTTACAAAATATGGCTGTGTGTGTGTGTGTGTGTGTGTTACCTTTAACTGATGGTCCTCTAGTCTAAATGAGGCTCTGCCATCTGGTCCGGCAACAACATTTCCCAGATCACCTACATGCTGCACAACAATACTGCATGTGAGAAGAATTACACATAACGTGGTGTCACACCGTGAATAAACAGCACTGAAACACAGAAACAAATACACGGCGTGTGCAACATGAAAGCCAGAGGAAACACTGCCTCATGGACTTGTAGCTCTTTCACACACTTTACTGAAAATGTAGCACCAGGAGAAGAGCTGCTCAAAATGGCTCCTGCGGGACAAATTTGGCAATCTGAGAGGGGTATCACATCTTACATGTGGCTTGTGTTGGGCGTTTTATTACATCTCAGGGGGGATTTTAATCAGAATTCATGATTAGGGGATCCACTATTTACTTTATGTTTTGCTCTTTGATCCTCTTGTATCTAAATGTTCTGGCAAATAGTCTCCAGAAAATATGAACATGAATGATTATATGGGGATTTTTGTAGAGCTCTGTACCCTTTCAGAGTCCCCTGGAGCGCCGTGTTGTCTTCCAAAAGGGTTGTAGTGTTCTCCACAACTGTAAGATAAGAGGAAAAGGGTTTGTTTGTAGTGCAACTGTGGGTGGTTTTGCTGTGCACTGTCGACAGAATGAGAGGATTTTATTTTATTTTAATTTTCTGAATAGACAAGATAAATGGTTGAGTGTTTCTCTCCCACTTCATGCTCTTATGATATAGTGGTCCCACCTGAGGCAGTCCAGTGTGAGGTCCCCCAGGGTGTGGACATGGAGGCCGTGGGGTCCGGGCTCCAACCCATCAATGGTCCCATCAATTAAGCAGCGCTCCTCAGACAGCTGCAGGAAACGCACCACCCCCAGGATCTTCCCCGCGCCGGCCAGCATGGCCACTGCTGAACCCAGGTCTGCCATGAAAACACAGAGATCCTAAACCGCCCGTATGTTCATGGCTGCGAGGCCTCACACGTGGCTACATCCACACCGTGTTCGGATGTCACTGCGGTTCATGTGTGGACTAAGAACGCATTAGAAATGCGTCTCGAGTGACTGCCTGTGATCAGATTACGTTTCTCAGCCCACATTTGATTTTATCTGCGGGAGCTGAACAGAAACATACGCAGCCAGAGAGGCAGAGCGCGGTGGCCAGTTTCATATCACCTAGAATACAGACGTCGACCAAATCAACCATAACCAACTGTGTCAGAGATTAGCCGTGCTAAACGTGTACTACAAAGCTGAAATGGCAGTCCTCTGATGCCTTCAGGGATGCAATCACACATCTATATGTTTATCCATGATGTGTTTTATTGACCCATCCACTAAAGTCTAAATTACCATACCATGTTGTGCTTACAGGTTCCTTGTGGAGGTTTTCACCTCTCGCTGCAGGTGAAGCAATACACCGCCCTTCCAATGGTTTCACACCATTGCACTGATCGACAGGTAACACGCCAAGATATGATGCAATGCATCAGCAAAGGCAGGGGTGTGGAAGACCGCTCGCAAGTAAACATGGATGTAAACAAGTCTGGATTTAAAAAAAAGAAATGACCTTTGCAGATGTTTTATGAGGAAGGAACACGTTTGATAAACCTCAAGATTATACACAATACGTTTTGGTGAGCAACACTACATGTTTGTTTACTTCACACAGAATCATTGAGACTCTAAAAGACTGTTCACCCCGAAACACTCACACTTTCTGTTTTTTAGGGCTAGGTATGGTTTAATTATTTATTTATTTTATAAGAAATATCTGATTTAAGAAAAGATCAACAAGATTACAAATCTGACTGGATGATTTTTGGTCTTTACTAAAAAAAGGACTGAGGTGTGATGTCACTCCTGTCCCGCGGCTCCTCACCTCGCTCTGATCCTCCGATGCCTTTCAGCACGGCCCTGCGTCCAGTGCTCTCGATCAGAGCCTGCACCTCTGCACTGGTCAGCGCAGCCTCCACCAGCACCTCCTCCTTACTGACATCGATGCTCACAGACTTCACTCCTGCAAACACATCGGCAGCAATGAGAAATGATCGCCTGATCGATACACAAGCAGACGGAGAAACGACACACATGCAGGTAGAGAGACATGGTAAAATAATGGTGTACGGCATTTATCAAGCACAGCAAGCATTTTCTCACGCTTACGTTTCTGTCTGTGGAATAAATATAGGATTCTTTTGGTGGGTGGGTGTTTTAATAACATTTAATTTAACTAGACTTACTAATGACTTGCTAACCCGTTCCCTAATAATAATAATAATAATAATAAAATAATTGTGATATTTGATACTAGATATTTGTGTTAAGGCAAGAGGCAGTTCTTTTGAGAAAACTTCCTATATAAATAATTAGGAATGTACAGACCTGGATGTTATTGTATGTATTGTGCTATATTATAAGTAAACGTGCCTTGCATTACTGAGTAATACAACATGTTGGCAGTGTTGTTCTACATCTACACTGTGCACAGGAATGCATGGAGAAAATACCAGCCATGAACAGGAGACGGATAAAAGCTGGCTGACATAATCAGCTGTGGACTAAACTACTGGAAACTAAACTGCAAAAAAAAAAAAAAAAGAGCTGAAGGTCACAGAGGACACACCTGACACCGGTCACTGCTTCAGAGGGCGTACACGTGCGTTAAGGGCTCCTTTTACAGGACTGGTCATGTGACTAAAAGCTATTGAACTTGGCATGTTATGTAAAGGAACAAAACAAAGGTTGAGCAACATTCACGGACAAATGTTGAATAGTTTTAAATCGTTTTGACGTGTATAGTCGAGGCGGTATTGACTACCTGTAATTGGCTGACGGTCCCTAACTATTTACTGGGTTATTATATTGAATACACAGTCGTGTAGACCGTCTCATTGTAGCTCACAAAGCAAGACTGGGTGTCCTAATATCTGTTGAATATCCAACTTAAAACCAACTTCTCACCTGGTTTACCCTCCAGAGCAGCTCTGACTTTACCTGCGCAGCTCTCGCACGTCATCTGCACCGCAAACTCCAGCTGCAGAGGAACAGACAGACAAGAAGCACCTGTAGACAACGACGTGTCTGCAGAACGTGACTTTCTAACTGCGCACGCTGGAGAAATGTCTCAACAGCCGCACGTCTTTGCTTTAATTACGGGTAAAACTACGTCGTGACACAGCAACAAACGTGACAGAGTCGCCGTCAAACCTTGGTTGTCCTCTCCGAGTCCATGTTGTTGCTCCCGCGCGCCGCCGCCGCCGCCTGGGCGACGAATACTGAATTAAACAGATAATGTCCCACTTTTCTAGACACGGAAACGAACCAGCTGTACTTGCTCACGGGCGCCGCCATGTTTGTGAGGTCATGGTGACGCTGTAACCGCACATCAGCGCCGCCAAGTGTCGACTTCCCGCCACTGCAAGGCTCTGACTTTAGTGGAGAGGACTTGTGCCTTCCTCGTGTCTTTCTCGTCGTTTTCAATAGTTGACGTCCAAACATAATAAAAGATGGATGTGAAAAGTTACAAAAAAATACATATACACAAAATAAAAATAGGCCTTCATGCAGCAGAATTATATCTTTTTGTATATTAATTGTTGCATTTTAATCATTAGTCATTTTAACTACTTAACTACTTATACTGTTGGGTGGGTTCATCTATACAAATGCATGACTTTTTGTAAGATCATCATATGTAAGCAGTGTGTAATTTGATCTAAACACTTATCACTTATTACACTTATCTAAAAAACCCAAAACTTTATACACTTTTAGATGTGTGTGAGCAAAGTAATCTCAATGTTTTGCAAAATCTCTGATGGTTGACCACCCACGTTATAAATCTCTGAAAGCATACCACAGTCAGATGTATAGAAACCAATGGCCACCTTCAGGTTGACAAAACATACTCAAATACCTGGTAATGTCAAGTAGGCTCATAAATGGGCCAAATCAATCAAAGCACTATTATACTGCAGGTGAATCAGTGCAGAAACAGCATGTGATGTTTGTTTTTGTATCAGGGTCAGGCTGCGGGAGGGAGGGGGTTATCTGGACACAGAAGATTGTTGCATATGGATAAACCACCATTACGGTTGTAGGCAGTAATTATGATTGCTTCCTGCAGTGTGTGGTGGCCTCCAATTCAATTTCATAATGGGTATAGATTATTGTTACAAAGTCGATCTGCAGATTAAAGCTCTGTGTTCGGTATGGGAGAGCCCACCACTAAGCTGATGACTGCTTCTGTGTGTGTGTGTGTGTGTGTGTGTGTGTTCTCCACATCCCTATCATACCTCTTGGCATCGTGTCTGATGGTCGGAGCGAAGCCACAGGAGATAGCGGAAAAATCTGGGTCACAATGTCTAAAATAAAAAAAGATCTTCTAAATCTAATCTCCTCCAACTAAATTTGAGATGAGAAGCACTGAGAGCGACACATATTCGCTGTCTTGCACGTGCACTCGTCTAACAAGGCTGCCGTTACGTCTAAACAACACCGAGAGGCCGATGTTTTACACAGAAGAAAGCCGAGTGGCAGCTCACTCAGAACACAGCTCCTTCTGTATCTGCTGGCTCATTGGCTTTGACCTTTGACCCTGTGCTCAGTAATATGACCACAGGCTTAAAGAGGACTGAGCCAGTGTGCACCAGGCTCAAAACACATGAGCACTGCCTTTTGTGTGTGTGTGTGTGTGTGTGTGTGTGTAGAGCAGTCTTTTTCTCTCCGTCTCACACACACTTCGCCCACACAGCAGCAGTTAATTTATCTGGTACATGGGAAACTGTCTAAAAACCTTCGCCCTGGTGTTGATCCTCAGCACTGTGCTCTCCGTTCAAAAGAGTGGGGGGGGGGGGCTGCGGTGACACCTGAGCCCAAGGGAGGGGGATTTCATTATAACTCACACACACACACACACACACACACACATATAGGTGCAGAAACACACACAAGAGCGAGCACAGAGCTAGAAAGCAGAGTGAAACCTTATCACCACACGTACGCAGCGGATTCAGAGAGAGGAGGAGAAGAAGAGAAAGAAGGAAACAAACGGGAACAAAGAAGAAGAAGATGGTAGATGAAAATCAGAAAACACTGCAAAAGAAAATAGCTGACAAAGAGGCATGTGTGTGTGTGTTCAGAGGGTGTACTGACAGTCCTGTTGGGAACAGTAGATGGAACTGTATGAAATTAGGCACTATCTCTGCCACACCCATTGGCATTGACCGGGAGTCTGTTATTTTTTCTTATGAAAACCCCCCCCCCCAAGAAGCTGAAGCAGCTCTTGTTTCAGTGCAGAGAAGCTTTAGGCGAGCACACGTTTACTTTTAGGGGCGTTAACAAAACATCCAAAACAATCAAATCCAGCCGCAGGTAGAAAGCAGAAGCATGGGAGTGTGTTCTCTTTCAGATGCTTTAAGGTAACGTTAGTGTTGGAGCACTTCTAAATCAGTCAATATTCAGGACCATAAAGAACAAAAGCAGCTTTACAAATGCTCGAACCAGACCAATGGCCTATTAGAGAGGTTCCTATTGGATTGAACGTCAGGTCAGAATCCATTTATTTGTGCCTTTAACACATTCAAGTAAAAGCTTCACAACCTTTAAACGGGTTTTGCTTGCTGTGATCATTCCTCAAACTGGCCGTTGGTGTCCTTCAGAAACTTCCATTGAAAATTCATTTTGCATTTACAGGGACAACCAATCGCACATAAATCAATTATTTAAGAATCAGAATTGGTTTTATTGGCCACACAAGGGATTTGACTTCATTTCCATTTGTACGTGTTTTACTCTATGAAAACAGTTGACGGCAGTTAAATGATCTGTGTACAATTAGCCGGACGATTACATTTCTCAGCCTTGACACGGTGGGTGTGTTCCTCCGATTCACTGGAGAAGACGAGGATGTCATCCAGGTACACGAACACAGCGAGGTTGAAATCTCAAAGCACATCATTTACCAACGCCTGGAAGACAACAGAGGCGTTGGTGAGACCAAATGGCATGACCAGATATCGAAAGTGACCAAGGGAGGTGTCCAGGCGGCCTCACTCATCTCTAGATGCGAGAAGAAACACATAAAACAAAATGAAATTAAACGGCCTTACAGACAGCTTGACTAAGCCCCAGGGAGTCAAACCGGTGACCCTGCCCGCGCTTAGCCTGCCACACCGTCCACTACCTCGTGACGCTGAATTATTCAGAGGAACGGAGGGGCCTGTTAGTGGCGTGAGGGACCCCACAGAGGTCAGAGTAATGTCGCAGCTCTCCACGTCTGCTGATTGCACCCTGACAGCTCAAATGGAAGATGAAGCCAAGCGTGTCCGGGGGGACGGCGTCTGGCGGCGAAGCCCCCCCCCCCCTCACCTCTGTGGGTGCACAGGGAGCGGGGGCCATGTTTGTAAAAATGCATGGCTTGTGACTTTGTCCTGGTTTCACTTCTTTTCAGAAGAGATAGGTCTGTGACATTTGCTTTGGCTGTTTGTTGGGTATTTAATCAGTCCCACAGCACAAGAAGCTTTTAAATCAAAATCCTGATTATATGCTGAGGTCAGGCTCTAAGTGGAGACAAAATGATCATAAAATACTTCACAAAATATAGAAACCCTGCCTGCAGATAGCTCATAAATAAATACAGTTCAGGATGAGACACATGACCACAACAGATACAGCTCCTGGTGTTTGTAGTGAGAGTGCAGTCACTTTTAATAATTTCATGTTTGCCTGATTCCTGTTCACAAAGTCAGTAAAAGTAATTGTATGGAGGGGCTGTGTATCTTAACATATTACTATACTGGTTTTCAAGTGAAGAGAGTGATTTATTAAGAGCTGTCTTTAAAACTGGATTACTTTTTAGATAAATACCCGTCTGGTAAAGTCATTTCCACGTGGGAAAAAAAAAAGATTACTTGTACTGACATTAATATGTGCAGTGAACACATTACATTGACAGGAAAACAAAACCATATACTTTATTTTTTTAAAACATCTGTACCAGCATTTTCCATTTAAATAAATCACAGACTGTGAAAAATAAAGAACGGAGAGGAAATGAAAGAACGCTTCCAATCGATCAGAAAATCACCTCTTAAAACAAATACCATCCATTCAGCACAGTGGTGTCCTGCATTATTGCTGACCCACAAACAAGCTAAAAACTATTAACTATAATGCCAGCGGGGTGTTTAACAAGCCATGGACAAACTCCAGAGCTCATCACACAGGCGATCAATGGGAAGAGGAGACAGCATTGCCTAATCAAAGCCTTCCTACCTGGAATAATGACCCATGTGGTGGCGGCAACTTGCTGCAGTGTGGCTACCAAACACAATACCTCTCTTAATCATTACATCCCAGAGTCCAGATCATTACTCACACACTCTGTCCGTCAGGGTTCAACAAGCCCTGTTGGAAAAACATCCTGGTGCTTTAATAGGAGGTAAAAGTCAGATGACACAAAAAGGTCTTTTAAGTAGGCTACCAATGACTCGTTATTAGTCTCTACTGGAACTAAGGAAATTACAATAATAAAATGACCATGAAGTACAATAAAATATTTAATAAAGTTGCTATTGTGTGGCAGTAAGTCACTATAAATCACTGCAGGAATAACGTACGGAAAGACGTTAAACTGACTTGTAATGATGGGGAAAAGATAGGGGATGACATGCAACAGAGATCTGCAGCCGGGCTTGGATTGTGGAAGTTGCAGTAATGTCTTACATCAAACCCCTAAGCCACAAGGAGACCCCTGCAAGAGACAATTCAAGGAAGAACATTCAACTTCAAAAACTCAGCAGGAGAGGAAGACATGTTCTGATCCTGTCTAAGCTCCAAAAAACATTGGATCCTACATTTCTCATAATGCAAAAAAAAGCATCTTTTCATTAGACCCTCCTTTCTGTGTCATAAAGTCTCAGGCCTACACTTAAAAGATTCAGCTGTTTTCACAAGACTATCAGTCGTTTCAGCAAATGCCCCAAAACATAAATTGTTTAAGTTAGATAAAGCCCTTCAGTGGCCGTGGGAATTATTATTATCATTATTATCATTATGACTCTTGTCCATTGGGAGCAAAGCAGGAAGTCGGCTGACGTCGCTACAGAGCCAGAAAGTCCTCAGAGGGCCGAGGTCGGAGTGGTTGGATGTGTCAACAGAAGCAGATCACTGTTTGGTTCCAATTGACTTCCACTGTTGGTATCTTTTAACCATGCCTGCGACCGGTCCCTGACTCTAAGTTAGGTTATGTAACCATGACAACCAAGGTCCCGTTGCCTTAACGAAGTGGTGATTTTAACCCAAATCATGTTTCCTCAATCTTAACCAAAAAGTTTTTGTGCCTGAACTTAACCAAACTGTAACCAGGGACTGGAGGGCAGTTAAACACAACTTATTGTGTTGTCTAATTGGAGGACTTGTTGGTTTTCAGAAGAAAACTGATCTTCACCACCTTTTATCACTTCGAGAAGACGACAATCCAGGAACACACAGGGGAACCGCCTGCATGTAGGGACAGAGGGAAATGCTCACATCCATGGCAATCAGTGTCCTCATAAATACCAGTAACCTTCTCTGTTAGCAAAAGGGTGAGAATAAATGCATGAGGGAGGCCCCACTGGCTCACAGAGCGCTGGACTCACCCCTTTCTGCTCTGCATTTACATCTCAGTCAGCTATTAAGCTCCAGTTTAAATACAAATGAACTTTATTAGCATGACAGCTGCTTTCATATTGAAGCCCAGTCCAGCAGCAAGAAACAATAGCTAATAATAATAAAGAACATGGGACAGGAGCGGTATTAAAGCTGTCACTCAGTCACACTGTGTCATTAATAACAGAGCATCAGGTCACCTGGATTACATATTATACAAGTGTATTAAAGGCACATTTGGATGAGTATCTGTTAGGACCGTCCATGCGCGTTAATCTGCTCCTGTGTGTGTGTGTGAGGACCATAAGTGTGCTTGCTGTGTGTGTGCGTGCGTGCGTGCGCGCGTGCCAGCCGCCAGCCCAGCAGTACGCATCCCCGCATCAGAGGCACAAACGCGCGCGCATTGGCTGGAGAAAGAGAGAGAGAGAGAGAGAGAGAGAGAGAGAGAGAGAGAGAGAGAGAGAGGCAAGCGTCTCCCCTTTTATTGCACGAGGAGTCGCGAGGAGCCTCTGATGACAGACAGCAGCTCTGCCTCACTGACTGCGACACCTGAACAACCGGCAGCACCGACTCCAGACCGGTGAAGGAGAGCCAGCTGCGGGCGAGGAGGAGGAGGAGGACCGAAGGCTTTCCTAAAAAAGAAAGAAGAAGAAGAAGAAGAAGAAGAGGAAGAAGAGGAGGAGGAGAGGAACGCGGGGGCAGGCAGCAGGCAGCCGGCTGGCCGGGACACGGAGCCCGTCAGGGGGGAGAAATCACCGCCGCGAGCGTCACATCACATCTCCGGGATGACAAAGGTGGGTGACGGTGTGTCCCCATTGTGTAACATCAGCAGCCCTGTCCTACATGGCGCCTTTAATCCCCACAGTAGAGTAGTAGTAGACATGTCTGGTGTGCTGGAAAGAAGAAAACGGGGCCGGTGTGATACAAGAGGGCATTCAGAGGCGTTAGTGTGTCTGTGGTGCCGGCGCTCCGCTCCCCCCCCCCCCCGCTCCCTGTTACGCACCGACAGCCGCGCCGTTTTGATAAATCCGGATTTGTGGACCGATGACACTTTGTGTTCAGGAAAACGCTTTCACGGCCAGACATGTGCTTCCACTTGGAGATGCGCGGCGGAGTGATTTCATTCGGAACGACCCCAAAGATCTGATCTGATCTGATCTGGCCCACATTCCGCGGTGTGAGACTTCTTCAGGAGATTTGTTTTGTTGTTTGTGTCCTGTGTGTGTGTGCGTGCTGAGGAGGATGATGAGGGACGAGGAGGGGGAGGCGGGGGTTTATTGTGATCGTCTCCTTGAGCGCCCGAGGCTCCTCGGGATGATTGATTCCTCCTCTCGGTCAGATTATGAATGAACACCTACGCCGGCAAATTAATGAAACTGCACGCAAAGATTAACCGCGCGAGATTATCAGCGCGAACCCTTTTTGTGCACCCGGGGGAGAGGGGGCAACAATTAATGGCGAACTATTTATATCTGGAGCTTTATTGGGTGTCGTACAGTAGCCTCAATTGTTGCATGTACGATCAATATTTTCCACACCGCAGATTCGATTGTTCCCCATTAGTTGATTAGTTTTATTCTTGGATGAAAGTTGACTGAAGTTTTCTTTCCATCTGCTCTGTTTGGTGTCACAGCATCAGTTAGAACTGCTGTCAATATGTATTTGCAGCAGATTACAGGCTGGCTGCATTGAAGTAATTGATCCTGAAGAGCTACAGAAGCAGTGCAAGACTGAAAACTGGCAGAAATGCTTTGACAGTGAAGGAGCTTGATAGATAAAATGCAGCAAAATGTTGAAATAATAAGTCAGTTAATTTATTTCACTGACAGAAATTCAATCAAGTCAAGTCAGTTTTATTTATATAGAACATCCTGAATTCATTTGAATGAAAAGAAACTCCTCAAAATCCCTTTAATGGAGGGGGAAGGAATAAAAAACCCCAGGAAAAGCAGCAGAGGAGGCGTCCTTCTTCCAGCACAGACAGCCAACGCAAAATATGTCATAACTGTTCAATAATTTAAGTCATTCATCAAACAAAAAAGAAAATAAAAAAAGAAACCGCTGCTGGTTTCAGCTTCTCAAATATGAGAATTTGCACCGTTTCTCCGTTTCATGTCACTGTAAATTCAGTATCACTGGCTTTTCAACTGTTGGTCGGATGAAACAATGAATCTGAAGGCATCGCCTCAAGGGCTCAAGGAAACTGTGATGGCCCTTTTCAATATTAACACAGACACACACACACACACACACACATGTCTTTGCAGGTGCAGGGTAACAATCATCTGCACAGACAGATGGGAAAATACTCACAGACGGACGGATCTCGTACCCAGTTATCCTTTTGTCTTACGTGATGGGGATGATGTTTTGACTTTAAGTGGGTGGACATGAGGACGGCCACACAGATGTAGTTTGTTTGAGCAAAAGCTGGACTATATGGACAAATATAGTATAATCTTAACACCCTGTCACCATATATCTGTCCATTCCTGCTCCCGCCCGCCCGTCCGTCTGTCTGTCTGTCTCTTTGTGTCTGTCCCTCTCCTCCTCTGTGTCTTCAGGAAGTAGGTTAGGAGAAGGGCGGGGAGGTGACTTAATAAACCCCTTCTGCGGCAGGTCATTTACAAGCTCAGACATAAAAAGGTTCCCCCTTTTTTTTTTCCTCCCCTGGCACGTTCACAAGAAAGGCACAAGACCGAGTGATGAATGTGCGCCCTGTTTGGAGAATAGCAACGCAGGGAATAACAATGGAGGTGAGGGGACAGAGGAGGGAACAACAGTGACACACACACACACACACACACACACACACACTCGTAAATAGAGGCTCTTACACACGCGTATTGGAAGCCTCTTGAAAAAAGTCAAAATGATAAAGTGCGTTGTGCTGACTAAGATTCACTGCATTGTTGTGTTAAACCTCATCACAATAGTCTTTTTAGACTGAGGGTGCCCTTTAAAGGCCGGCGCTCTGGGAAAGGAGTTTATTTATACAATATTAGACTATGATATACAGCTCCGTGGCTGCTCTCTGGATACAGTGTCCCTGAAGATGTTAGTTTTTCAGGCCCCTGGGCCAAAAAAGCAGCACTCTTTACTGCCTCCCTGGAAGCAAAATGACTCCGAAATGTAACATAAATTCCTCCATTTGTCCAAGTCGCTGTCAGGCTGTTTGCAGATGTTGCCTTGAAGTTGAAAGTTTGATGGTTTAGTATGAGTATGAGCAAAGCCGAAGTGTCGTTGAGAAACAGGATCCGACCCCTAAGAAGGTAAATATGAGCTTACTTAAAGTCTGGTTTTGGAAAGGAGTAAAATCAGCACAATAATAAGACAAATTTCAGCAAATCTTTACATTTCAATGAGAGAATACGTGCATCAAAATGTTCCCGTCAACTAATCTAGTAATCAATTACTCATTTCAGCTCCACATGTCAAATGAGTCTCGTTGTGACAAGATTTAATCATTCATTTTTACATTTTACAGGATAAACATTAATAATAAGTTGTAGTTGCATCTCTTATATACACAGACATTTCTCACTGCTCATGCTGCCTGTACTGTTTGAAATGTCAAGATGATTTTCACAAAAACTCACAATCACAGTAAATGAATTCACCTTGATCCGTTGTTTAACCTTTATTTAACCCGACAAGTCAACCAAGAGGAGATTCTTGCTCGTGATGACGAGAGATGGCAAGAAGAAGAAAAACCCTCCTGGTGGTGATTTGGGGAGAAGAAGAGCAACATTTTGCCGGAAATTAATAAAAGAGAAGTGGCACAGTGCTGTCTTTCTCCTCTCTGTGTGGTTGGTATAGACAGGAAGTCACGCGTGTTTTGGTGGTACAGGACGATGCAGGAAGTATGTTTGTGACTGAGGCGGTCAGGATCAGTGTTTAAGGTGGACTTGAGATTGGATTAGAGCGATGGTGATTAAAAATGCACTTGTGGGCATCTCAGCTCACCACAGAGAACTGAGGAAATGTGTGTGTGTGTTTGCATTTATTTTGCAATGTGTGGATGTGAGCCCAAGTGAGATTAATGCTCCATGTTAACAAACCTCTTGGTCTGACCCTGGCTAACCTGCAAACACACACACACACACATACATATTCACACACACTATCCACTTGATCCCCTGTTGGGATAGTGCTGGCCATGAGTAGCGTATACGTCCACAAACACACAAACAGACACTGAACACTGGACAACCTCCAACCACTTTGATGCATTAGTGCAAAGGTGCCTCTTTGTGGCTCGGGACCAAATAGATTTTGACGTGCGGGCGTGCTCATGCATGCACACACACACACACACAGATACACACACACACACACACACACACACACACACACTAGTTTATTTCAGATTACAGGTGAGATAAGAAGTGATACGTATATAGAGGGAGTGTATAAAGTTGAAAATGACCTCTCATCCCTCTTGCAGTCGCTTATTATAGACTCAAATGGATCACCTCGGTCCTCGGCAGAATAACAGACATCTGTACGTCATCAGCAGGACTTGTCCTCAAAGGTTAACGAGGAGGCAAAGGCTTCAATTTTCAACTTTTCAATGAAAAATGTATTCTAAAACGCTTTTTATCCCTACTCAGAAACTCAAAGGGCTTTTCTGTGGTTGCGTGTTTGCCATGGTTCTGACTGTGGCCGCTGGTGCCAGATGAAGACAGATGGACGGGGGTTTTGTCAGGGTCTGGGCCCGGCTCCAGGGAGCTGCCCTTAGTGCGAACGTTTTCATCTACTTGTAGATGTCCGACAGACAGATTCCAGCAGACCCTGGATTAAAATGGTCTGGGCAGGAAGATTATGGGAGCAAAGTCCTGTATCTGGATGGCCCTGCTGTTCCGCACAACACGAAATGCATTATTAATTATTAATACTGAGAGCATCTCAGTTTGGTTGTTGTTGTTATGGTCGGACAAACTTCTCTGTGGCAGAGTGGTCGCTGGTTCACCAGTCAGACAAAAGTTCCGAGCTTGATCCTGACTGTGATTGTCTGAACATGGTCAGACTAACTAAGTCAGACAAAGGTATCGACTTTGTCATCAACTCAGAGCTTCGGTCATGTGGATTACAGGCGCAGGACAGTCAGAGAACAACGTCCAGAGAGACAGAAAGAAGAAAGACAATAACCATCACTATGTGAAATGACACCCTTGCTAATACATTTTCTTCCTGACATGCATGATGGTCAACTTCTAATATGACTATTAAGATGTTTTGCACAAAACCACAAATGAGGTTTAAATGTCATTCAATCTCATGACAAGGTCTCTTTAGTGTTCTGGAGCTTTCAGTCGTCATTAGCGGATCAACTTGGACGTTAAGTCTCAGTGCTCAGTAAAAATGGAAATTTGAACATTTAGAATAACACATCGACTACGCAAACTACATCTGCTGAGGAAGACCCGTCGATTTGTCTAAAAGCCTGGAAGAGCTGCTAAATGGACTTTGTAGTGAGATTGTTTTCTCAACAAATCCAAATTTAGAGCATGAAAGTTGCCATTTGTGCCAATCAATTTAGGATTGTACCGCATATTTTGATTAAAATGATGAGATTAGAGATTTACGTAACTGTTCCCATAATCAGATTATAGCTTTAAATGGGATTAGAGTGAATTATTGGCATGCACATACACCCGATGTCATGTTTACTGTTTTAAAATTGGCATCTAAGCTATTACTTATTGGCTTTTTTAACTGTGTCCTGCCTGAAACCTGAAGTAAAATAAGGGCAGGTACAGTTGGTGCGTTGGTTGGCGTCGCCTGGTGTTGATCACAGGTCTGACTGAAAAAGCTGGGCGTTGTATTTACGTCCCGGCGTTGCCCTCTCAGCGGTGCTTTTTCCCATGAACCCTGAGGAAACACAAACCCCTCTGAGGAGAGAAAGACGTGGCTTATATGGCACAGAATGCCACATCAAACAAAGCACCATCGTCCAGGAGATCTAATGAGACTGGTCAGCACAGACACGCTATCAGCTCCGGGGTCTGTGCAACAAGCCACTCGATACGTTATCTATAGAATCCGTCGCACAAGATAATCTAGAAACCAGATACTCCAAACTGAATATCACTTTTCAGCGCCTGGCTCAATAAAGGGCTTCATCAGAAAGCTCTGGGTTCGACAAATGCGTGACACCACTGACTTTTAACCAGAAGAACAGTTATCGATCAGGAACTTTTTCACCGTGGTCTGGTTTTAATACCTTATTTCTCTTTGCCTCCTCGGAGTAAAGACCTTTGCTGAAAGTCTTGAAACTGAGCTTATTTTTATTACAGCGCATTCGATAGCCCACAAGGTGAAAGCTGAAATACTTATACACGAATTAATACAAGACACCTCAACAGTGCTGACAAATACATCTATTTTTTGTTGAGCACTGTAATCTTTAGATAAATTGTGCAGAGATATAGACATATATAGAGATATATCCAGGTTTACACTTCCTTTCTCTGAGGGTTCTTTTGGGTGTAAAGTCGATGTCAATATTTAGATTTGTTTGACTTCGCCTGATATACTTTGTGTTGTTCATTTGACCTAAAGACAAGACTTTTATATGGAACCTGAATTTACCAGAATAGCTTGTTTTAAGAAACTCTAACCATGATTAAGGGCTCGACAAACACTATTGACTCGTGCTATTGAATTACATTTGTTGTTTTGTTTCCTGTTGATTCCTTTTCATCCCCTTTCCAGTTTGCTCCACACCTTTTTCATCCTGAAACAATATGTTTGGTCCAATAAACACGAGGAACTTAATGAGAGTGTTGAGCCACACAGGCAGGCGAGTAAAAGCCTCCGTAAAGTGCTAAAGGTGTTTCCTCCGGAGTCGTACAAACTCTGCCAGTGTTAGTTAGAGAGAGACTTAAAACCCGCAGGGCCAGGTGGGAATATTTTGAACCTGCAGTGTGTGTGTGTGTGTTCCTGTGTGTACGTGTGAAAGGCCTATGCAATGTGCGCATGTGCTTCATTTATTCACATATATTTATGTGTGTGTATTGGGTGAGTGGGTGGAGGGGGCAGCGCAGGGGGTCTAGTCTGGCCCCTCAATTAATCCTTTTTCTGGCCGGAGGCCTGTAATCAGAATATTACAGCGAGCCTGGCTGCGTCCTAAGAGAACACAGGTACACTTGCACGTCTTTTCCTCTGAGGACACTCTTTGACCTGAATGCATTCCCTATAGCTTTTTCCCACAACTTGGGTCTTGTGATTTTAGTTATGAGAACATTGTACTCACCAATTTAATTTCTATGATCTGGGAACACAGAGATGTTGCTAGAAAATGAGTCATACAGAAACACCAGCAGTCAGATGATGACCTACTGTACTTACTGTACTTGTGCGTGTTGTTTTTCTGGTCAATGAAGGATTATGCCATTTTCAAGGCGCTCAATTTTAAGTTCCCTCCTAAATCCATGTTTCAAGCTAAGTCTAATGGACCGCTTGTGTTTTTTGCAGACTTTGTTGTTGTGATGTTACCGTGTGCATAGATCTCATCAACCTTTTTTGGCCAAAAATACAACCCAAGTTGCAATAAACCAGAATTTTCCTGCAGCCACATGCAACACCAATCTTTATTAAACGTAACCTTAATGTACTCTGTGATTTGATCATGTTTCCTTTATGGTAAAAGTCAAGACATTGTTTTTTCCTAGTTTTTTCTTTAAAGGTCTTTTCATAATCCCACAGATGTCTGCTTTTTCCTGCTAATGATAAAATGCCGACGCAGTGTGTTTAAATCCAATGTTTAAATCCCATATTTCCACACATTGTGCTCTTCCGCTCTGCTCTTCTTCTTTGCTGGGATGTAAGATAAGTCTGGCAGTGGCCGGTGCAAAGAGGTCACAAACGGGGCTAAGCTTAGCCTAACCTAAATTTAAGCTTAACCCTAAAACCAAGTTTTAACCCTCAAACCGGCCAGAATGTCCTCACGTTCTCAATCTGTAAACCACCATGGTCCTCACAAAGATAGAACAGCAAGATCACACACACACACACACACACACACATAAAAGCTGCACGGCACAGGAACACAGTAAATACAGGTGTGCAAGCAGTCAGATATTGGCATACTCACACACTAACTGTACATACAAACACAGGCATGGATGCACATACCCCTCCACCTATCCAAACACACACACACACACACACGCTTTCACGCAACACATTCTCCTTTTCTTTTGCTTTTCCTAAAACACACATCAGTATCATTTTGACCATCTGACTGCAAAGAAGTCTGCGTGTTTGGTTAAGATGCTTGAGCGCAGTGTGAAATGTGATTACAATCTCACACAGCTTCTCTCGGCGGCGGCCGAGGCGCTCACTGTTACTGCCGCCTCACTTACCCAGTACTGACTGCCCTCCACCCGATATTCCTTTTTCCCTATGAGGGTCTTCTCTGTCTGCATCACTACTCTGCATAATGGTGCTACAAGCCGGCCCAGTGGTTATATAGACTCTCCTGTAGCTGAAAGGTCACACGTTTGATCCCTGCAACAGCCTACATGTGTTCTGCTAAGGTGGCCTTGAGCAAGACAAAAAAATCTTTTTATTCCTGCGGATGATGTTTTTCCACCACAGCTACACTTCTACTGATGCGAAAATGAGAGAAATCCATTACATAGGAAGCAAAACGTTGCTTTGAGTGACATGCTGCTTTTTTAAGATTTGTGGCTCTTTTCTGATAAGTCCAATTTAGCATTTCAATTCTATGTCATTTTCTAAATAATGGCTATGTAAGCTAATTAAGCTCATGTATGAAATTGCTAATTAAGCTAATGTACAAGATGAAGAAGTTGTTAATGTTTCAAGCTAGTAAGCTAGTTAGTCGGACATGCTAATGTTTGCAGCTTTTCTAGAAGATGCTGTTAAATCTATGACACTTTAACTATTCTTTTGTTTTTTTTGGTTGTTTGTTTTGGAAAGGGTAAAAAAAAGAAACCACCAGCCAATCGCTATAATTGCTATTACTACAGCCACATGCACGCCGCTTTAGCATGTAAAGAAATCCAAAGCATGCCGTGCTAAATTATGGTTGAACGGCCAGTTATGAGTAAAAATAGAAAACAACATTTTGACAACATCCCCTGTCATGGCTTTATTAGGACCTCATTGAGTTACTACAAAGCATGACAGGACATAACCAGTCGCAGCAGTTGGCTTTTTTGCTGGTCAAACACGGAAAAGCAAGTAGATCACATGGACTGGCACGTTCGCTCGATGTGGAAGTTGTCTTTTACTCTGAGTCTGGTGATTCTGCAACTTGCGTCTTGTTTTGATGACCTTCTGTCCACATATTTCCTCTCAGCTCAACACGTTTTTCCATCTGCTTTGTTGCTTCCATCATTGCCTTATTTCAGTAACACATTCAAACATACACTCATAACATAATATATACCTGTGCATATAAGCAAAGATAGTTATGTTTTCATTGCAGTTTATTATATTTTATATTTCTGTAGCTCAGTTTGGTCTCACCTCACTTACCTCAATGCATTTAGAGAGATGTTTTTCAGACATTTTACAGATTCACAAATAAAACATGGGTCAGCCATTCATCCCTATTCCCGCTCTTGGCAGAAAAAAGAAAAGAAATACTCCTTGACTTCTTTTGTATCTCTCCTCTCTTCTTTTTTCCTTCTCACAACATTCTCGCCTCTCTCTTCGCTCTACACCAAAGTTTCGCCACAGGCAGCGTGCCATCTGCTTCTGACATTTTAAGAATGAGGGAGAACTTGTGAGAACAGTGAGTTTATTGTGGCATTGTGGTTAATTATTCAGACTCCGGCTCCCCCCCCCCCTGTTCGGAGCGGTCGGCTATCTGGAGGCGTCGCCCGTCACAAAGTGGGACTGACGCTTTGAAATCCGTCCTTCAGATCCCGCTCTGGTCCGGAAGTGACAGTTGGAGCTGACACCAGAATGAGGCGCTCCTATTGTCAGTTCAGCAGTTGTCCTTTGACCTTTCTGCTACGCCGAGTGCCAGAGCTGAGCCTTAAAGCCATTTCAGCCACATGGGTGCGAGTGACATATTCACAACAAGACTTCTTGCTAGTTGTATTCAGAGCAGAAGGCCAACAGACGGAGCACGTGTCGGCCCCCACCGGCCACAAACATGAGTTCAGTCAGCAAGCCTAATCATTTTTAACTTGACAAAAAAGGATCGGTCAATAGCAAAATGGCATTACACGTTTTTTCTTGTCAGGACAAATTGTAATTGTTCATCTTGTGCCATTATAAAATTCCAATATGCTGAATTTTTACTTATGAACAAATTCTTGCAAAGCTAATGACACCTCCATCAGCCTCAGCTGTATTTTGTGTTTAGTGCTAACTAGCAAATGTTAGCATGGCTATTAACAGGCTAAACCAAGATGGTGAACATGGTGAGCGCTATGCTTGCTCAACATCAGTGTCTGTGCTAGCATTGTCACTGTGAGCATGTTAGCATGCTAACTTTAACATTTAGCTAGCGTGGCTGTAGATTCTCGGACTTGCTTTTTAGTGTTGATGTTTTGACATATCAGCGCTCCACGTGGCAGCCAGCTCCCCCGACGATAGAATAATGATTACTTTTGGTTTGACCAAATTTATTAATAACTACACAAGTTATCCTGAAACTCCGACCACAACATTATGGTTTATTTGCTTCATCACTTTAATTTAATTTTAAACATCACCGCAGATGCACCTAGAATTAATCGGGGACCTCTCTTTCATCAGTGTGATAAACGGGGTGATGGTTTGCTTCGGCGATAATCAACAAACTAGACACCTAATTAAGCCCAGTTGACCCCATCATTATTGGGTATGAACGAGGACGCCGTCTTCTCAAGCTTCTTCTAATTGCTTGCAGGGATTTCCACTATCAGAGCGATGTTATATTGATCTAGCATGTATTGATCTTGTTTATTGCTGCTAGCATGGGGACTTATTGGCTCATTAGCCTATGTTGTCTTTGAGTTCAGCGTCAGCGGTACTGGCATCTGTTTTCAAGATCAGATCTATTGAATTTTGTTTCCCTGCCAATGCCGTGTATTTTGTAGCTGTGGTTATTGTTTTTCTACACCTACATACCATGAATGCAGTCATTTTTACATAATAGTACTAATTAAACTTTTTTCTGCTCCAGGTTTGTGGGTTTATTGGCTTCTCTTGTAAGATCTTATTCTTAGAACCTTTTACAGTAGACACAATCTCCCCTCAGGCTAATTACAAAGCCTAAATCAACCTATATGGTTACTGGGTAAAACCAGAGGTGGGTGCAACAACACTGGTGAGGTGCCCATGAGAAAATATCCCAAATATCCCAAATGTGTGAAACTGATCATCTAAAATATGCATTCATGTACAGTAAATGTATGTATTGTCTTATAAGCAAACACTGCAATTTGAGATTGATTTTACACCTTATACATTATATTAGTATTCATTAGTATTCATATAATAACATGTGTTATTTTGTATCTATGGAACAGCCTGATGATATCAGTATATCGTATCATAGAGATTTTGAGTCCGGTCCAAAGTCTTTCTCCATGTAAGAGGGAAGAGGATTCTCTGCTGCAGCTGCCAGGACTGAACAGATCAGGCAGAACATTCATAAAAACACCCACGTCAGGATCACCCGCCGTTACTGGCCTTTACTACAAGTTTACTGCTGTGCAACTAGAGACCAAGCAATGCACAATAATCTGCCAAACGTCAACAGCATCAGCACGACTTCAGCACCAAGGACAGTGCATACCCACAGATCTGACTTAATTAATAAACAAGATTTAGTCTTAAAAACCACCAGATTTTACTTTTCTTCCCACTTTACAAAAGTTTAGCCCTTATAGACCGTAGCACGGAGGAACCAACTATCCCCAAAAATATTCCAGATGACACATATTCAACGTGTAACAAATGACTCATCTATGTCAAATTAAACTAATTATAAAATTAAACATTTTTGAAAAATGTCCACACTCAGGAAAACAAAACGAAGGTCAGGGGGGCCCTGAAGAGTATAGAATAGAGGGGTACAAGTAAACATCTCACTCACTGCATGATTTTAAATCATGTTTTCTGCTTTACACAATACAACAGTGAGTGTTTTAAATCAGTGTGAAACTGCTAAATTAAAACGAGAGTGTGATCTCATGGGTTCCTTAAGAGGCCCTTTAATGAGTGTGTGCCCTGGGGGTCGATACAGAAATCCGTTCCCAGTGTAGGCAAGAGTACGATGGCTTTCCACTTTACCTCTGTCTTCATTCATTATCACCAGACACAGAAATCATGTTTTAAAACCGAGAAGTGGGCTGAAATATGCTGAGCTTGCGCAGACTTTCTTGAATGCATCACAAACGCGTCTTTACTGATTACGTATGTCACCGCAGATGCATGTGTTTACTCGTTGATTGGATGTATTTAAAGGGGAAGGGGCCCCCACTGAGGCTGCATATATACGGATGTGATCAATTAGTTTGTGTTTTCTGTGTGCAATCTCAACATGGTCTGTCCATCAGTGTAAAACGCACAGTGCGTCTTTAATTACTCTGTGTCACTGATAGAGTGCTTGCCTCATCCTCTCAGCCTTACATGCCTCTGTATCCAGTCTGTAGGTCTTTTTCTTTTAATATTAATCACCAGCGACCACCCCGTCCGTCCGTCTGTCCACCTCAGTAGCCTTTGCAACTGGCTGATGAAAGCTGACAAGCCTTTTATACAAGCTTGTACACATTCTGCCGTGGCGCTGAGGAGCCTTTCATGTTCCTTCTGTCTCCAATTGTGACAGCGTCTCCGCTTAATTGCAGCGTGCAAGCAGCTCTTGTGGTTTTCTGTTCTGGTGCGGGCAGAATCAAAGACACTTCTGGTGGTGGTGGTGGTGCTGGTGCTGGTCGGGGGGGTTACTGCTGAATATTTACAGTAACTGAGAGAAGAGAACGTGTTTCGATTCATAAATCTTGCTCGTTTGTCATGCTGATGAAGTGGGGCCTTCTCTTTTATCTTTCGCGGGGGGGGGGGGGCACGCTGCAGCAATAAACTGTCATCCAATAAAAGCAGGAAGACAAAATCGGCTGTGGTCCAAACGAACCTGCTGGATGGCTCAGCTCGCTCAGCTCTGCGCGAGTAATTGGCGTGAAGAGCAGCAGCACAAGGGGCTTTGTGGAAAAACCTACAACTGAAGTTCTGTTAAAACGAGCGACAAGAGCAGAGAGTTTCCGACACCCTGGTTAGCTCAGTGGATGTGAACTCTGCAGGTCGGGTTAGTCAGAGCAACAGGAAGCCGGTGATTTCGCCTGGTGGAGGTGCTTCAGGGGCTTCGCCTCAGATCATCAAATTAATTTGGCAGAGGGGTAAGCCTGCGTCTTATGTAAATGAACAGCTGAGTTACCAAAGCACATTGAGTTCCCTGAGCAGAATATGAATGCAGATAAATAAAGAGGAGGGAGTGATATTTAGAAAGACTGCTTCCCCACTGTATGTACACACACACACACGCACACACACACACACACACACACACACACACACACACACACACACACACACACACCACCCCCTGCTGGATTGAACTGCACACATAAACACACTCACCGCTCGCCCAGACCAAAGAAGCGGAACAGCAACCTTTCAGTGTTATGGGGTGCTTATGATCCAAATTGCTTTTTTTATTTTTCAGCAGCGACTGAGGCGTTCTGTAGCAGCTCGCATGAGTGACAGAGTGTAGAGGCCTGAAAGAATAATTAGAAATCTCTTGATTGTTCATTTCTGGCCGAGGCCTGGAGAAAATTGAAGTGGTCGCCTCTGTTGTTTAAAAACGATGCGCCTTTGTTTCAGAGGTACTTCTGTATGAAATGGATTCTCTCTTGCGGAAAATGGAGCCTTCATCTTTTCCACAACAAAACATTAAGTTCAGATAATTTCAGAGGTACTGCAAAGGTTAATGCAGTTTAAACGATGTGATGGATTGCCGTAAAATGTTGTACAGGCGGTCATGATCCCCAGAGGATAATACCTACTGACTTTTCCTCCCATGCCATCATTCATGAGGTGGACATTTGTAGTTCAGAGTGAAATATCTTGACAACTAATAGATGGACTGCCATGAATTTTGCTGCAGATATTCAATTCCCCCAGATGATAAATCCTACCGACTGTGGTGGTCCCCTGAGTTTTCCTCCTGCACCACCATGGAGTTGATCATTTTGAAATATCACACGTGTGGGTATTAGTGAATGATGTGAACAGAAGATGTTCTTGTCATTTGACTTCGCCAAAGGGAACATTGTCTCGCTGATGTTCTCTGTCTCTCCTCTTGTTCTCTCCCTGGATTTGGCTTGAAGCGCTCGCCGGTAAGAAATTATCTAAAAGGCTTTCATCAAAAAGCACAAGAACACGACCTGATGTTGATTCTGCCCGCTCAATCAGTCGCAGCCCTTTTTCTCTTTCTCCTTCCATGTTGTCTTGTACCCTGGTAGTCGTTCACATCATCTCTCTCTTGCTTCCTCTGCTCCCCCTCTCATCCTCCCCTCACCCTGTCCTCCCCTTCCCACATTTTCTCCCTCTGGTCTCCCCCCTCTCTACGCCACTCTCTCATCACTCTCTCTGGGGGGTCATATAGAGCAAGATAAAACCTGTATCTGTGGGTCCACAGGGAGTCTACCCTGCAGACAAGTAATGATCCAGACACACTCTCATGCACAAACACACATGCATGCGAACAGACACACACACACACACACACACACACACACACATTAACATACATGTTTGAGCACAGGCATACACTCGATTTGATTCTGTCTTTCTCTGCGTGTCTAACAGGTCCAGGAACCGGGTGGGGGCGGATGCTTAAAAAGCACTGTAGGGACACTGGCCAGAGAGCCCTGGCTGCCTTTACTGTTAAGATAAAGGGTTAGAGGGTAGTGTGATGGAGAGAGGAAAAGCCCGGCGGAGAGGAGGAGGAGGAAGTCAGTGAGGTGCAGCTCAGATTAAAGTAATGAGGATTGGAGGGAGACTGTGGGGAGGGAGCGATAAGAGAACGGGTCTTTGCACGGGTGCAGACACAAGCTGTGATGTTCTTGGGCTCAAGGCTCTAAGCAAAATGAGAAGTGTCTGATTCACACTGTGTTCATCGGCTGCTCGTGTTCAGCTCAAACCTCCAACTGGTAAACTCTGTTTATCACACACCCAATGGCTTTTGGTCATAAATAACAGCAAATTGGAACTTGTAACAGAATTCATATTGTGGTTTAAAAGTAGGCAGCAAGTTTGTGCTGCAGAGATGGAAAAAGCACTGGAACACACTGAAAGCTAGCTAATTAAATTAAAATCAAACTATTTAGTGAGTTCACCAACCCAAAAATAAAAGGATCCAGGAAACTGAGTTTCAGTAGATTCTTGGGTTTGAAGACGTCAAAACGGTTTATAAAACTTAGGAGAAGGATTTTTCATTGTATCACTCTTGTAATCTTGCTGAAGATAAATCAGCCAGCATGAAGACAATATCAGGCCGAATGAATGAAGTGACAAAAACGAAATGCAGTTCAGTGTGATTATCAGGCCGAGTCAGATTCTGTGTTCTTGTGTTCTTGTAGGACTCCACTGGTTTGAGAAGAGGCTGTTTCAGAGAACAGGTTTTCAGGGCTTTTATCGCTGCTACACTCATCACTGCGGGTTATTTAGATTGTTTTTATGCTGCTATAACAAAGAGGAACCTCTATCTGGTGGGCTGTGGATTACATGACTTCCTGATAATGCCTTGATTGTACCCATCTAATGAAATAGGTTTAAAAATATTTCTGCTCTTGGGTATCTTTGGCTTCACCAAATGGCATAAACTGGAAGGGTGTAGCAGAGTGGGGGAGGGGGAGAGGGGGATGAGAAGCACAACGGTGGAAAATAATTTCAAGCCTCATATCTCAGATTGATTTTGAGGATTTCAGAGATAAAGCCTCAGATGTAAGCAAACAGCCTTCCTGGAAAATGAACGGATTTCTTAGATGGCCCAGAACAAGACGTTGAGGATTTCTTTCTACTTAAGCACGCTTTTCATTCTGCACAACCCACCCCTCATGATTTATACAGTAGCTCTCCACAGTGTGTTTCGGAGTTTAAAAAAACGGTCTTAGCATTTCACTGTCCTACTCTTGAGTAAATCCTCAAATAATTAAGAAAATAAAGTCTTTGTCCCCGAGCTGTAACTCTCCGGCAGCTGCAGATGTTAACGGCAAGACATATTTTCTGTATCGGGCGGCAGCTGTTCGCCTCGACCGCCTGTCCAGTTGTTGTTTCTTCGTTTGCTCCAGTAAGGTCACCTCGTGAAATTCTACGCCTTTAAAACAAAATCAAGCCCCAGTCATTGCACCTTGTAAACAGTAATAATCTGGTGATGCCTAATGACCCCTGCAGGGCGGAAAATTGCCGGGTGCACTGGGAGGTCAGACCTCAGGGTCAGCAGCCCTCGAGCTGGGAGAGATCCAGCGTCTTGCTCAAGGACCTTTCGGCAGGATCTAGTTTCACTGTATGTATCCCACACACAGATAGCTTTGGTTTTGTGTGTACAGGTTTGGAGATATATTTCTCTGAGATGAGCAATGCAACAATTTAGTGAATGGAATTTAATACGTGGTGTCCCGAGCATAGAAAACCCTCCAGAAACACACATTTTTATAATCTAGCGGCTACTTTATAGAGAATATGTAGTTTGGTCATCATGTTTAGTGTGGATTGTCCAGAGGGGGCAGGTATGACGTTGAATATTCATCAGCTGATAATCAACCAGCAGCAGGTTGCAAAGATGACGCTGTAAATATACTTTTCATATTTTTGGAACCTGGGAACACATACTGTGCATTTACAAGGTTCACTTACTTAGCTATTCCTGAAGCTTTCGGGCGTATACCACAGCCTTCTTCAACAGGTGGAGGTTTGTCACAGTTCCTCAGTACCTTTTCATTTGGATTCATCCACTACCATGTGAGATATTGTAGTAGGTGCAGCAGTATTAGTAGGAGAGGTAGTTTGTTTACTCGGGTTTTGAGGTGCACTCATTGTTTTGGGAAATACACGTCCCTGTTTAATTTTTTAAAAGGGCATTTTATGTCAAAGTGTGTGCTCACTCCTGTAAAAACAGTTGCATGATGCCTTGTGTGGCTCTGGAGAAGCTTGAGAGAATTTGCTGGAATGAAATCACCTCAATAATCTCAGTTTGGGCTTGAAGGCTGCAGACTTTTAAAAGAAAGCCTGTGTTTAAAAGGAGCCTGAAGTTTAAAGGCTTTTAAGGTTTAAAAGTACTAAATATGCAGAATAATATATATCATATTATTGGATCATAACTATTGATCCATTAATGTACATATCACTTTAATTACTTTAGCTTGTGATGTTCCCCTCGGATCAATAAAGTCTTAACCTGTGATAATGAATCATTTGTTGGTGGTATTTTGTATTATTTATATGAATCTGCAAAGTAACTGGTATCTAAAGCTATCAAATAAATGAAGTGGAATAAAAAGTAGAGTATAGAGCAACTTAGTTATTTTCCACTACTGACTAAAGTTTGACAGTTTTGACCATTCTTTTAAATTCTACCTCTCTATCTCTCACAAGTCTCCCAACCTCGACACAAAAACCCAAACCATCTGCATAGCTGAACACCGCCAGAGGTATCAGCTGTAGCAACTCTCACTGCTGCAGCAGCTCTCATTAATGTTGGGAATGGAGCTTCAGATTGCAGCGGGAACATGTTTTTGCTTGTGTTAGCTTACATAGCTTGCTGCCGCAGGATCACTCGCTTGCTAGCATGACATAAAGTAGCGTTTTCCACATTGCTGTTGAAGGGCAGCACTAATGCTAATGCGCCCCTCGGGCCCGAGAGCTGACTCTGTGCATGTATCTGTTCACGGTGTTAGATGGTACGTCAGGCTTTGCCCTTGGTCTTCTGCAACAGCAGTCATCCTGTTACTGATGGCCAGACTGTGGGTCATCTCCCTGGTGGCTGGGTCCTGAACAGCTGTGTGTGTGTGTGTGTGTGTGTGTGTGTGTGTGTGTTTTTAACAGAGAAAAGGGGGAACAAGCTGACATATATGCATAGGCTTTCATTTGTCATGGCTTGGTATGTTGGCTGGTTTAAAGGTCATCATATGAGATCAGTGCAGATGACAAGATCATAGAACGAAGCAGCTGCTGTTGCCCCAAAGGGCTGAGCGTGAAGCTACCTTCATACGCTCATTAGGTCCTAATCAGCTGTTTGTGTGTGTGTGTGTGAGTGTGTGTACGTGTGAGTGTGTGCATGTCTGGGGGAAAAGTGTGTGTTGTGAACATCTGCGTGTGCCAGTGTAAGCGTGTGTGCAGGGACTATAGTTGTTATTTTTGCCCCTGTATCTTGCAGCATCATGTCGGGCTTGTCTCCATTGCTTGTCAGCGTGTACTGTGTGTATTACGTGTCTTTGAATTGTACTTCTCTATTTGTTTGTCTCACTGCTGTGTATTTGTGCAGAGCCGGGGACTGCGACACTCAGCCTGGGTGTCAAACTTAGGAGGCTCAGGAGACAATAGCCTTTGAAAACTTCTTCCAATCTTTTTCATTGATTCATAACGGCTGACATTTTGGAGATACCACACGGCAGCCACGAAGTAAACCAACCAAGACCTCTGGGACCGATGGAGGCAAGCTGACAAAAAGATAGAGGAGACCGAAGGAACATAAATGCAGGGAAAAGAAGAGGAAATAAAGTTTGAGCTACCTGCAGGGAGAAATTAAGGGAGATCTCGAATAATTCTTCCACACATCTTTCATCTGCAGGAGCAGCCAATAAAACTGACCTACACACACACACACACACACACACACACACACAAACGTATTCATGAATAGGAATGCAAACTCAAATTTAAATAAACCAGCAACAACAAACTCTTCATAATATTATATTCATGATAGCATTTTCTAATTAGCTCAGAGTATCTTGAATAGAGCATGACGGATATATCGGCAGCTGTTTGTGCATTAATGTTTCATAGGCTGCGTTTTATTTATATTTGCAAACCTTTTCTTCTTCAAATGACTTTATGTACAAATCATTTGTTTTCATTTCTTTAGGTAATTGGTGTCTGGATTATGTTCACCGGCAACCTTTTTACTTTTATCTTTGAGTAATGGAAGTGCTGCGTTTGTTGCAGACAGGAGGGGTGAATGTTAAAAGATCATGGTTTCAGATATATTGCAATAAAGTGCACTTTGTAGGAAAACAAATGAAATATTTATAGATTTATAAACTCAGCTTCAAGGAAACTTTAAATTTACGTTTTAAAACTGCAATATATTTTTGTTTATATTGATAGTTCATTTTATTTATGATTTCCAATGAAGTTGACCATTAAAAACATATACTTATCATATTTACGGTAGCATTGTTTTTGGTTTATTGTATATTGTTTCAGTGCATCTTTTACTAAAACAATATGATGCAGAAACGATTTTTGAGTATTGGCTGATTCCTTATTTTTAGATCTTTAGTACGCTCAAATGTCTTTCTCAAAAATCCAGCATTAGTTGCACTCTAGCACTTAAAATACTTAAATGCACACATGCTTTGGCTCAGTTATAATCACCATCCTACACTTATGTTTCTAACCATATGGGAGCGACTAACTTTAGCATCCTAACCTTTTACCTCTCGTCCGAAACATTCAAGAACAACCCGGTGAATGCTCTTAGTCAAAATCTTTGGCGAGTGACCACGGTGTGAAAGGGATTATCCATTCGGAGGTCTGCATTAAAGGATTAATTCAAATCCTCCGCTGAGGAAGCCTCGCATCAGGTGGATCTTTACCTTCACGTGCTGAAATCCTTTAAAAACACACACCTCCTTGTGGATTATCCCTCATTTAATCGTTAAAATCGATCCACAAATGAGAGAGATATCTTTTCTCCTGTCCGTCTCCTTTTTTCTAAATCGTTGTCCCGTAACAGAGGGATCGCGTTTCCTCTCACTATGCTTTCATATCTGCAGTGATCGTAAGATAAACCTAATCAGACCAATATAATTAAAGAGGCCAGAGTGTTGGTGCAGAAGGAGGACCGAGGAGGAGGAGGAGGAGGTGGTGAAGGGAGGAGAAGATGGCAGTAGATGAGGCTGGATGAAAGGTAGAGGGCGAGTCTGTCTGCTGAAAGCCACTTAAATCCCTTTCTTATTAACTCTCTGTGACACATGATCCACCTCCATCCCCTCGTGCACACACACACACACACGGGGCTACGAACCAGCTCCTCTTACCTCAAGAAACATCCCCTGCATCTCTGTTGCTTGGTCTCATTGTGTAAAAGATGTCGTATCAGTGCTTAGCACCAGCTGCAGCTCTGCATTTTACTGCATCCCGTTGCTCTTCAAATCAGGATGGATTAATCTGCGCTTCCCTTCATTAAAGCTTCATTCAAAACAGGAATAATAGTGACATTTTCCTATGCAAAGTGCACCTAACCCTGAGGCAAAGAGGCCGGTGTAAGTAAATGTAATCACCAACCTGGAAAAAAAAGTGACATTTTGTGGAATCGTAATGAAAAGTTCATCCTGTTCCACTTCGTGCACGTGTCTTTAAGGAGCATAAGGATGTTGGGATCAGGCATGTAGCTGTGGTTCGAAGGAAATCTTTTGTTTTATTACAATTTTGGTCTTTTTTCCTAGTTTTGGTCGTCATGTCTGTAGGTTATAGCATGATTGTACTCACCAAAATAAATATTAGAAGCTGATCTTTCAAAAATAGAGTTTGCATCAGTGCCTCGAAACAATGTTAGTTTAGCAGCCGTAGGAATCATGATGGGAGCAAAGTAGGAAGTAAGGTGACGTTATTGCAGAGTGATAAAGTCTGCGTGGGGAGGAGGTGAGGATGGATGGCAGAACATGGAATTGTACACGGGAGACAGATGTTCATTTGCCGTTTCCGAGCGAGAGTTGACGTTGAACCTTTCCCAAAGTGTTGGTAATTGCAACCATGACGACGAAGCTCTCTTAACCTTAACATTGTGGTCATTTTAACCCACATTATGATGAGTCTCTGACCTTAAATAAGTTAAACGGCTTTAGTTTTAAACAGTTTTGGACGGCACAGAGAAATCCTATCGTCCTGCTGATACGAGCGTCATGTCGCTCCATGAGCGTAGCCTCTTAGTCCTGTTTTTGCCTTTCTTGACTTGATTCATTTAGATCCGCTCTTTACTTCTCTTGTCTCTGTTCATTCTTTACTTCTGTATAGGTGCAACTTTCACACAGATTTGCGCCGCCGAGAGTGAATTTCCGTTTTGTTTGTTTGCAATCACGCCGCCTCTAATATTCACTTACGTGTGAACATCTTCAGGGGTTTCTTTGCTGTTTTGAAACCTGCTGCCCCATCCCTCGCTAAACACAAAAGGAGATTCATTTCTGAGAGCATAGTCCTTCCTGACAAAGACTTCAATCTCCTCCTGTCTGTGAAGGTGATTAACAGCAAGCAGAGGACGATGTGACGAGGGCACAGATATGAAAAACACTCGCGGTCAAAACCAAGTAAAACAAGAAACTGTGGCAGAACAACGTTGAGGTGTCATGTTAAGTGCGATTGATTATGCAGCTCGGGCCATTTTCAAGGCACTGCAGGTTGTTTTTCATGCTGTAAGATATAGACTGGGAGAAACACACATAAATATCTCCAGCCACTCAGATGGTGTTCGGACAAAACGGGAACAATGTAGGGGAGAGAGGAAGCATGTTTTTAAAAAGAACACTTTATTTATGAGAGTACGAAGGAACCTTTTCCCAACCTTAAAAGTGCTGTGAGTTGTTTTTAGACTCACGTGTGCTGAATCTCGCCAGAGCCTTCTCCCATAGTCAATGTGTAGCAGAAAACAACGTCGGCGTGCTATATTTATGGCAAAAGGATACAGTGGTGGAAGAACTAAGCTCTGCACTTAGAGGCAAAACTCTGTTCTCCAAGAGCTTGCTGGGCGAGCGATTCCACACACTGGAAACAGTTTGAAATATGATGGGCAATTGGTTGTACTGCCTTCAGGCGCAGTCTGAATTTCCTGTTGCTTTGTGCGAAGTCTTGTCACTGGTGTTTCCAGTTTCCCTGGTAACAGGTGTGTTTCAAATGAATACCTTAAGAATACATAAAGCATTAGTCAGTTGTCAGGCCAACTGATTAATCCTTCAAGGGATTTAACATGCAGAAATACCAAAAATAGGCTGTGGTTTCAGCCTCTCAAATGAGAAGATTGGGACAATTTGGATATAATGAAAATAACTGGTTGGTTAAATTCTTTGATTCTGCATCTTTGTTTGTGCTGTTGCCCTTTCAGAGTCTCTGCGATGCGGCAGAGCTCAAGATAAACGCCGACATCGACAAAAGATTAACGAGCAAAAAAAAACAACCAAACTGTGTCTACAGCAATCTGTGCATCAATTAGCGTGAGAGCGTTAGTTGTTTAGTATCAGAGTAGGCTTAGTGTTTGTGTGTGTGTGTGTGTGTGTGTGTGTGCACATGTGTGTGTTTAGTCACATCCCCACTGAGCCCAGCCGCCGGAGCAGCACAATCCCAGCTGTTGAAGCATTTTGAAAAAAAAAAAAAAAAACATAAAAAAAAACTTGCATTCACGTTTCTCTCTTAATCTTCGACGAGAGGTCAGCTGTCAACTCCTCACTGAATGCTTAATTACTATTTGGGTAACATATCTTGATTTCACTTTTCTCCACCACAGTTATTCAATTTGCATGTGAAATGATGTCCCATCCCGCGCCTGTTTATGAGCATTCTCTGTGTTGTATTCTGTTTGGAGTTGGATTTATTTTGTCTTTATATTCATAAACTGCAAGCCAGATTTAAGTTTTTTCACTTTTAGTTTAGGATTGAGATGCACTGAATCGATTACAAAATGCTGCAGTTTGTCTATAATGATTAGGTAATTGACAGAAAGGCTATTTAAATAACTGATTAAGGGATCATTATGCAAAATATGCAAAACATTTGCTGGCGCCAGCTTCACAAATGTGAGGATTTGCAATTGTTCTCAGTTTAATATTGTTTAGAATTAAATGTTTTGGGTAATTTGAAGGACCATTTCCCTATTATTGGACATTTGTATTAATCAAAATGATTAAAATAATGAAAATAATAATTACTTGACGCTTCAAAAAAAGACATTTTACAGTTCTGTTTGATTTGAAAACAGGTTATCAGTATGTTTGACTTATTTTACTCTCATACCAAAATCTCAGTCTGTGCAGCAAAACCCTTAATGATACTGTTTACTTGAGTGGGCGGCCATGATCAGGAGTTTCCCACTGGGGTCATCCATGCTCAAAATTGATGCATTCATGCTCCTCCACCATGATTTGGGAAAAAAAAGTGTAAAATACTGCTCGCTTTGAGGAACGTGCGCTGGCTTTCGTGACTGTTGACGTGAGCGGACGATAACCGGACAGTGTAATCAAGGAGAGAGACGTCGGCCATTGTTATGCAAGTGAGATGTCGCTGAGAGAGACTTGGAGTCCTTCCCAGGTTCCATTGCTGTTGTTGGGTTTTGGCGGCGCGGGTCAAGTGACATGGGGAGTTCTTTTGCACAAGTTTTTTTGTATTTTTTATTTTTTACACATGCATGTACCTGATTACTGACGGGAGCTAATGTGCACGGCCATCTGTCTACGGTGTGAGCCAGGAGAATATAAAAGAGTGTAACGGTGAATGTGACTATTACAGCTGTGGAAGGTAATGAAGGTATCATTCACTGTATTATTACAGAGTGACAAAAGCCAAGCTTCACTTCCCTCTCCTGCTAATGGATCCCAGTCATTATTTGCTGAATAAATCCTCTCACCTCTTCCTCTCGGCCACATTCTCACTTTCCTTTTCTTCCCTTCCTTCCACTCCTCATTTCTGCTTCCTTTCATCTTTTCTCCTCCTGAACCTCCCTCTTGTTTCCTCCTCTTGTTCCCTAATTCTCAATTTTCCTCACGTCATTCCCCGCCCACCTCATTCTCACTTTTCCTTCTCATTACACCTCCACCTGCACTCGGTCTCGTGCTTTGCTGCTCTGCCTTCACTTACCTTCTCTGTTCACTCTCGCTCTTCTTCTCTACCTCCCACAGTCCCAGTGAAGCAGACAGAGATGTCGCAGAAGAAGATATTCCTGGTCTTCGTTGCCATCAGTACTGTCAGTCTTCTGCTGCACCATGGGGGCCACTTGAGCTGGTGAGTGATTGAAACACGCCCACACGTATGCAAACACACACTTGCTCACATTATATACCCACTATCTCTCTATGAGTCCATGTGGTGCTAATTACTATGAACATTCTGACAATGGCAGCTCCCGTCTTTGTCTTTTAAAGTGAAATTAATATAGAAGCTGGCTTATTATATTGCTCAGATATGGAGACTTTGAATGCAGATACACTGCCAAGTTGGTCAAGGGACCAATTATAAAAGTAGAGGGATCGTAGATCTTTGACAGCCCTGTATTCTGTTCTCGTATCCTATTCACCTTAACGCTTTGCTCGTGAAACCTTTTCCCCATTCCTGTCTTTACTGTCTCCATTCATTAAACGTTATTGCTCTGCCTCTTGTCTCTCGTCTTTTCACACTTTGTTTCAACACTGTTTCAATATCTGACCCTCTGGTTTAGCCGGCAGTGAATACTACGAGCTGTAATACTGCACAGTATTCAGTATGTAGCACCAAATGCTGCGAATGATTGGGCTTCGCTGGGATTTTATTTTTAGCTATTTTGCTGTGGCAGTACTGTATCATGAATATTCATCTTAGAATTTGTCTACACTGATACTCCTGATGCATTCCTGTTTCGTTGTTTATCATCTGTTTTGGAAACAAGAACAACAAGAATTTAGATTTTGTGAGTTTTTAATTTATTGTTAGCTGGTGATTCTTCATTTGAACATCCACATGTTGTGAAAGGATAACACATTAAGTTTATATCATCACACTATGAATCCACTGAGAGTCAATAAAGGATCATTTTGATGGTATGGTATGCAGCATAAACAATCCAGACCCACCTCATAATATCTTGCACTCTCAGTTTTTGATGCTCAGCTGGCTTTATCCTCCTTTCAATTCCCCACATGTACACTGAGACTTTTACTTTACTGTTGTTTTACATCTGTTCTGTCCTTCAATTCAGTCTCTTCTATTACATGTTCAGTGTCTGTGCAATTGTGTCTCTAATATCAACATTTTATTTGGAGTAGCTGCTCCTTTTTCTGGAGCTAATGGTGCTTCAAATACATCATTACACTTTCTTTTTCTCTCTCCAGGACCATAGAGGCCTTCCACCTCGGTTGTCCTGCCCTCCGTTCTCACCCTTTCCCAGGCCTGAAACCCAAGCACACCAATGTGGCCTTCCTCAAGACCCACAAAACGGCCAGCACCACCATGCAGAACCTGCTTTTTCGCTTCACGGAGCTGAACAACCTCACGGTGGCGTTGCCCGTGCAGGCCTGCAGCCACCAGTTCTGCTACCCGCGCTCCTTCACCTCTCACTTTGTCCACCCGCACACGCTATCGCCGAACATCATCACCAACCACATGCGCTTAAACAAGGCAGAACTGCAGCGCCTGATGCCCAATGACACAATATACATCACGATCCTGAGAGAGCCCAGCTCCATGTTTGAGTCTTTGTTCAGTTACTACAACCAGTATTGTCAGAGCTTCAAGAGGGTCCCCAATGGTTCCCTGGAGGCGTTCTTAGAGGAGCCCTGGCGCTACTACCGTCAAGAGGAGAAGGACTCCATGTATGCACGCAACACCTTGACCTTTGACTTGGGTGGAGACAAGGATCGCCCAGCAACAGATGTGACATATGCGCGGGCCTTTCTGGCAGAGGTGGAGCGAGTTTTCTCACTGGTGATGATTGCTGAGTACTTTGATGAGTCGCTGGTTCTCCTTCGCCATCTTCTCTCTTGGGATCTGGAAGACATTCTGTATGTCAAACTCAACATGCGGACGCCGAGCTCAAAGCGGAGCCTGACACCGGGACTTCCTGGAAAGATCCGTGCTTGGAATTCAATTGATGCACGTCTCTACGACCACTTCAATGCCTCATTGTGGCGCCAGCTGACAGCTCTGGGTCCAGCCTGTGTGGCAAGGGAGGTCCGACTCCTTCGGCAAGCCCAGGAGAGGCTAATGAGAAGCTGCTTTGGTGGGCGGATGCCACTTCTCCGTTCAGCTGCGCAGATCAAAAACAAGGATCTCCGCCCATGGCAGCCTAGTGGAAAAGTCGACATTGTGGGTTATGACCTCCCGGCAAATCTCAGCCATGGGTTCTCGAGCCAGGCCCAGGAGCTCTGCCTCAAACTCATCATGCCAGAAGTCCAGTACACACGTCTGCTCCTACGTTCCCAATCTCTGCGCTACCGTAGGAGCTACCAGCTCCGGTCTCCACAGCAGTCACATCCCCTCCAGCAGCCCATACGCTCAGTCCTGCCTCGGCATCCTCAAGTGCATCGCAGCCAACCACCCCCTGCAGCCCCTGCCCCTGCATCAGGAACAGGGACCTCCTCCACCTTAAAGCCTGCTGCAGGAACTCAAGGTCGAACCACAAAGTTAGGGCCTAAATCCTCACAGACCCAGGCCTCAAAATAGAGACTCGAATATAATCTGAGTGCCCAACAGACTGCATTGTTCAACTCATCCTGACCCTTGAGACTATGGTGCTTGGTTGGTGGACGGTGTTGGAAACAAGGGTGTCCTTGGGAAAATGCCTGGGTTGTTCTTGAATCAGTGTCTCTTTACCTTCCAGACAAAGTTTGTGATAAAAAATAAACGAGGAAAAGCGAAAGAAAAGGGTGTTAGACATATGTCGGCAAGAACTTGAATCTCTCTCCTCTCTGGTCTGTGAAACAATATCCGGGTTGGCAGACACAAGGGCGGGGGAAATCTACACTAGGACTTAGCTCAATTGCACGCCTCTGCACGCCCGGCCACAGTGGATGGGAGAGGGTTTTAGGTGAAAGTGGTTCTTTGAAGCAAATCTGTTATGTACGACCAGGACTCAATAGGGAAGTGGCGATATCGGGCCTATTGTGAGGCACAGAGTAGGCATTGTGTGCATCACACTGGTAAAGTATCATGTTACTTGCTTTCATTCTCTGTTTCTCGTGCTCTCGTTTGTTCTCTCTCCCTTACATATGCCATTTAAAGTCCTTGAGAGAGACATAATGACATAAAGGGATCAGCTGTTAGGCTTCCAAAGAGCCTCCTAAGAGGCCAGACAGACATTGAGATCACCTCCAAACATTACTACAACAGCACAATCAACAACTCTTCTCTTCTTCTTCTCTTACAAACTCTAGAAGGGAGGGGGGTAAAAAGCCAGATAGACAGAGAAAGAGAGAGACCTCATCCAGAGGGCAAGCTTAAAGACTGCTAGATACTCCATGTGGCCACCCATTATCGCTATGACTCACACAGAGACTGAACACACACATAAAGCCTGTGTGCCTTCAGTCTTCAAGCTCTCTGGCTTCCTCCCTGCATCCTTTTCTCCATCCTCCATCCTCTCATCCCTGCTGCTGCCCTCTGGTCAGGCTCTCAATACAGGGAGCAGCGCTGACATCTTGCTTTCTTCACCCGGATTCACCTCCGATTGCAGTCTCCCTCAGACCGCCAGCTGAGATCACATCTTGCATCGTCGAGACTTTACGTCCAGATCTCTGGATGTGGGGTTTTATTTGAATCTTGGGCGTAATTGCAATAAGATCTCCAGGCCTACGTTCTGTATGAAAGGCATGGATTTAATAACTTACCAGCAACCCCACACCGCACACATTGGTACAAACAAAAAACGTAAACCAACTTGACAGGACAAAGACTTGAAGCCTGTGGGTCGCAGTGTTTGAATATTTAATCGTCTCCTCTCACAGCCACCCTATGGCCCATGTTCTTGGGTTACACAGCCGTACATTTTCATTAAGAGTACAAGCAGGAGAAGGCGAAAGCTGCTCATTCTGAACCCGGAAGCACAGGAGGACAAAGCGAGTGCGTCGACGTATGACACTGAAAGCCTCGCAAGGCTGCTGGGCCGGCTGGGTTGGCATGGATCATAAAATGTCATCACTTATCTCAGCTGTGATCCATTTTTGATGCATTCTGCTCATATTTAATCTGTCATTTGTGTTCTGTTATTCCTCCAGTGATTAGCAGGGTACTGCTAAGTGACTGAGGGGTGGAGGAAGGATGTCCATGTGTATTTGTGTGAGATTGTGCGTGTGAGCCAGGAAGTGGCTCTCTTTTTTTCCCCATGGCCAGCCAAGTTGGCATGGCAACAAAAGGAAGTAATGTGTGTGGGATTTATTAAAACTATGTATTATTTATTATTGGGACTTGAAAGAGTCCCATTACTGTATTTTTAACTGTTGTTTATCACGAATCACTGGATAAAAACTGCTCTTTGCCATTGAGTTAGTGGACCCTCGTGTGTTCAGCATAACACTTCAGGCAACAGAGATGGGAAAAAGACTGTGGCAATGATATAAAAAAATAATTCAATACATGTTTTACATAATGCAAAACTACAAAGACCACTTCTGAAAACCTCACATTGAAACAAGTCGTGCAGTCGTTTTAAAATTAATCTTTCATTCAGCCGTGCTTAAGTGCTCAACCACATAATGCTTTTGTGGTTGGAGTCTGTTGCACTGTAGGGTAATAATGAAAAACACACAAACCGCTGCTGCCCAGAGGACAAACAGTTGTATGAAGTAGCTGTGAATATTTGAATTCAAAGTGTGCTTGTCTGAACTAATCGGGGAACCACAGCTTTGAAAACATGAGATGCACAGCAATATTTATTTATTTACAGGTATTTGAAATGTGAACATTTCTTCAAGGTACATACACTGTCTTTCTATAAAGAATAAAGCTGCCGTATTTTAATATTTTCCTGCCAATAAATCCCACAAAAAGACCAAAACTAACGATGTGTAAGCCCGTCGGCCAACTTCCCCACCTTGTCTGTACTTTGGTTCTTGCTGAAGATGTTAAACCTTTAAAAAAAGTTTTTTAAAAGGCTCAGCAATTTCCTAAAACAGCTGGGCACTGACATTTTTAAGAAACTGTTACTACAACAGAAGTGAACTGTGCATTTGTTGGGGACTATTTTCAGCTGTGGATGAATACACATTTAGGGCACTAGCTACTAGTGTATGTAGGGTTTGCTCATAATAAACTACAGTGCCCCTGTTTGTCGTACTGATGGAACATGTCACCCAGCGCACCAGTGTGACACATTGATGGGTTTTTAATAGTTTATAACTATACTACTAGCTATAATAGTGGTGTAACTAAGTCAGTGGCACAGAAGAATCCGCTATATCAAGCTCCGACTACACAGCCAATACATTGTTAGTAGGATCAATTCATTGGGTTTGGTCTTTTCACAGGATTTGTTGACAATATAGAAATATAAAATATCACCAACCTTATCCTTTAAATCAGTTTGCTGATGATGCTGATCCTCAACTATATTTGAAATAGTTTGAAATCAGCTGCTGTTTTGTTTTTGAATGAAACTTTAACCTGCTGTAAAATAACAAGAAAACACTGAATCTGTTGTCTGTCACTCATAAAGCATTTATGGAGACCCAAAGTGTTCAATATTAAATAAATGAACAAGACTATGAAATATATAATCATGTGAATAAATACAGTCCAGTCTAATAAGATTGTTAGATAATCAAATACACTTTTACAACTCAGTTTATCTTTGATTCCAGCTGTTTTTATATCAGAATGTCCTGAATTATTTTATTTCACAACACCATTTTCCCCAAGTGACTGTTTCATAATGCCACTTCGCCCCACAGTCATTTCAACCGAGGCAAACAGGGCAAAGGCAGCTACGTAGTCTGAATAACTGGACAAACACGCTTTGGATGACCAGAAATAAACCCTGTCACTGTGAGATGAAGCAGGATGAAATAACATTCCATAACAAAGAGCTGGGTTTTAACATTTTGTTGGATTATATCACAATTTCATGTTTATTTTGCATTTTTTCCCATGATAATTCATTTCATTTTTATATGTTAACACTTTGCTCTCCATAAGCATTTGCACAAATTTAGATTTTTAATTTTAAAGTGGAGTTCAGGTATTGTGAGGGTATGTAATAAACTGATGCACAAATGCATTGCTGTGGTAAATCAAACTCATAAAATGAAATAAAATAGTTACATATACACGAAATAGTACAATTAAAATATGTATTTGAAACAGCTTTTCCTCCCATGTTTGTGTCTGGCTGAAGAATATGTTTTATTTCTCCTCAACTGTTCTTGTATGATCCATTTCTCCACAGCTGTGAGTCTCTCTAAGTGCTCTTTTGATTGTACGAGTCGTTCTCCCGGCTGTTCTGCTTCTTGCGAGAGAGTTTCAGTAATGGTCATGCTGTCGTGTCTAAAGCGTTGGCTATTCTTCTTTGAAAATGCCAGAGGGGCTGTAAAAGCAGTACGCTAAAATCTCATCATTTTCACATTAGCTGCCCTTCATTTGTTTCGAGTCACATCCCAAAGCTGTTGTTTTTTGGGGGGTTTCTTTTTCATTTTAGTAGAAAATGAACCTGGGCTTCTTTCTTGTGTTGTCAGAGTATGTTTTGGGGTCTCCGCTGAGTCTTTATGTTGCAGGGAAGTAAAATAGAAACATTTATTGACATCAGGTGAAAGTGGTACACTTAAATTCTCTGATTTCTCCCTTCATTGCCTCTTTGATCTGCACATTATTTATTCCCGTCCAATGTTTATGGACTTATCTGTGAACTGAGAAGAATGGTACTTTTTTTCTTTTTTAATTTTGGTGATTGAGTGGAAAAGTTTGGGTGGGTGATGGGGGCTCTGAACAAATGGCTAACGACAATCAGAGCTATGAGCCCCAAAGCTTTGTAATGATGGATGGTGAACGTGACAAATAAAGTTCCAATGATTTCAATTCATCTGCGAGTGAATGTGTTTTTGTCTCTGCCATTTCTCTTTTCAATGCAGATTTATTCAGATATGCACAGACTGGAACTATTCTGAATATAGGAGCAACACACACACACACACACACACACACACACTCTTCATCAGCAGCGATACATAACACACAGCGACAGTTGCTCAATTAAGATTCTTTTTTTTCTTTTTTTTTTTCTTTTTTTAAATGGTTTTTCTGAAGACCCAAACCAGACATTTCAGCCTGCAATCAGTCGTTTGAAATTACCTCCATCCAGCACGCTTGCCTAAATGAATGAACAAATTGCTTTTTAGAGGGACAAAAACAAAATGCAAAGCAGTGTGTTTGATATCGCTGTGATTGAAGCAATCACGGTGCTGCGTCCTCCTCTTCCTGTCTGTCATTATGACCTGCTGTTGCCATGGTGACGCCCGCTGTGAGGTGGACCTCCGGACCGGCTGCCTCGACCCCTCTCTGTTTTTCCTCTGGCATCTTTGCTGGGTTTCTCTTTGTGGCTCTGGTCTTTATTCTAATCATGTTTCCAATCATGAGCATAATTATAATAATTAGAGGAACTAATAATAACTGACCACAAAAAGAGAAAGAAAACCAAAGTTTCATTAACTTTCTTTCCTTTATCTCTTTACTTTCTGCTGATACAAACGGACTGTCAGGTGCAGTGCAGATACACTCTTTAAAGCACTACAAGGCAGAGTAAAAAAGTACTAAATAATGTACAGAAAATGTAAAAATAATCTGTGAGATGTCCACTATACAAGATGTCCGGTTCCTGTCTAAATCTATTAAAATGAGTTCACTTCCCAAATTTCTGTTTTTATTTTAAAACTCACCAACTATTTTAAGGAATGGGAAAACATGCCAGATGTCGGCAATTATTTCTATGCCTCTCAGATTAAAGCACATGATGATGTGGATGAGTGAAACAGCAAAATTGAAATGAAAAGAAATTTGAAATGGAAATAATACAATCATTAAGTTCAATAATATTCGCTGGATGTAAGAAAGCACAAGTAAGATAAACCACTGCTCTGTTATCAGTACAGTTAAAAGAATTTGCATGGAAAATAAATATGAGATACTTTTTGACCCCAGAAAATTGCTAAATATAAAAAAAGATCAAGCTCCCAGTGCTGGAGAAACTGTGGAGAAAGTAATGCTAATTATTTACATATATTTTATTCATGCAAATTATGAAATACATACTGGTATGAAGTTCTTAGGTTTATAGAAGAGGTTTTTTAATAAAATGTCTGTACTTAAAAGCAGAACACATTATAGTTGGAAAAGCTCCAACTAGACTCAAGAAGAAAATGACTTATTCCGAATTCTGAGAATCACAGCATTGAAACAAATAACAAAAGGGGGGGTCGAAAAACCAAACTCACAGATTTAATAAAATGGAAAAGTATGATTCATGAAGTACAATTTATTTTCTGAGTGACTCACAAAGTAAGGACTATGGAAGATGTCTTTGAGAAAAGGTGGTTGTTATATGATGGGAACTTAACTACATTAGTAAAATGCATCTTAAGGCCAATTATTAGTGTGCCCTCTTTGTTTCAAGCTGACAGATGACTACACTGAGTATTTGACCATTCCCAATATGTATATTTGCATGTGTATTTGTAAGTTGCACTTATATCTGAATAGATAAATGTGTAATTGTATTTAATGTACAGGAAAGTATAAAGTAATCAATCTGTCATATCTCCTATTTAGTTTTATCTATTAAATATTACATATTATTATTATTTTAGTTAGGTATCCACCTTTTTTTCTTATTCATATTTAATTATGCGATTGTTTCATTTTAAATGTTTGGTCTGATTTAAAACTTCAATCACAAATCTGCTTAAAAATTGTTGTAACGTTGGAAGCAGCGAAGCTGCAAAAATGAAAATAGTTGGAAAAATAAAGTAGATTAAAAATAATGTATGTATGTGTAAATACATTTTCCATGAATTTAATATCAAATTAATTATTGACTTTTCAGCCATGCTAGTACCGTGGCTCTGCATGTCAATCCACCACTTTGATCCAGAGGGAAAGATCTAAACAAATACTGGATTCATGGTCCCCAGAAGATGAATCCTGCCGACTTTTGTAACATCCCGTAACTTTTCCTGAATAAGCATGAAATCAGGTGACAATATGTGTCAGATACTTTGGTTTAAGACAAAATACATGCAAATCTAATGACATTCTCTTTGAAACCCAAATGTTGGCAGGTATGGTCCAACCTGTGTTACATGAATACAGCGTCAGAGTGAACGTGGGGGGGGGGGGGGGGGGGGGGGGGGGGGGGGGGGGGGGGGGGGGGGGGGGGGGGGGGGGGGGGGGGGGGGGGGGGGGGGGGGGGGGGGGGGGGGGGGGGGG